>JAQFZH010000822.1:0-27046 GCA_034695485.1 Entomobrya nivalis
GAGCTTTCGATTGATATATGACTCATAACTGACGGCCATATGGCCCAGACCCCTTGTAAATGGAATAAGGTCCTTTTCCTGGGTTCGCTACAAAGCAGATCACAATGTTCTACATTATTCGTATATTGAGGTCAACATCTTAACTTGACAGTTTACAACGATGGATTTAAATTGTATCCAATATGCTTTTGTGTTATGATGAGAAAATCTATATTTAGGTTAGTATGTTACAAATTTAAGCATATAAATAATGTAGCCAACAAACCAAACTTCATCACCGAAAATGTTACAGCTCACAAACTATTCATCTGGATAGTCTTACACAAAGTATAATCCGTAAACGGAATGTTTACCTCGTGATAACCTCAATTTTTATATTCCGATGTGTATTAATAAACTGACCTACTTAAACGAAAAGGTACCATATCATGTACTATCCTTTCTATATTCTACATAATTATGTTTAGGTATAAAAGCGAAAGAAACCCGTTTTACATTTTTTTAGTCGTTTTTGCATCACAATTTTTCTCGGTCAGTTAATCTGAGAAGTAACGAGTGCTTAATAAAATTCTATCTCTGTTTACTTCGTTTCCGTTGGAACAATTACGGTTGATTTGGAGGATTTCAGGATCAAATATGTCGGAAAATTTTACCACCGTGGAGCTTGAACGTAAGTTAATTTATTTAAGAATTTGTCAGACAACTTATCAGACTTTTTTTAAACAAATATTTCAATTTTCCAGGTTCTAACGTTCACGATCTTAGATCAAGTCAACATGATCAAGATCCTAACAATATTAGAGGTTTTAGAAGTGCTTACACATATTGTGAGACAGGTGCTTCTACACATTTCGTATTTACTTTTAAAAGCCATGGTAACGACCATACCAATGGGAAATATTTAGTCGAAAATTGTATCGAATTTGGCAACAAAGCTACAATGTTCCCCACCAAAGTTTTGAGGGCAACAATAGAACATGCATTTTCCAACCTTTCAGCCAATGACAGACGAACAATAGCCACAAATATATTCAGTGGCACACACGGAATAACTCCTAACACTGCATATTTAACAAATAACGGATCTAAGTATGTATCAAAGGATGTTCTTTTAGCTGCTATGGAGACAGCAGAGAAAAGGTACCTATTAAAATAATGCTAAAACCAACATTTAGTTAATACATTTTTTGTGGTATTTCAGAAATAGTGGTACCTCTGAAAGAATTCTCCAGTCTCTAATTAATTTGTCCTACGCACCTAGAATAACAAACGCAATATTCGAGTTTTTATTGTTCGAGTTTGACGGCGAAGTACAACTTGTTTCCCGTTACTCAGCACTCAACTCATCAAACCGAGTTGATCATCATACCACAATTTTTCCTGGTGCCAGTAGAAAGACATCGGTATTTGCCAAGCTTTGTGGGACTATCCAAGGACATCTCACTAAAACTAAAACAACAGGAAAAAATGTACTAACGTTAAGTATAGTTTTAAATGTTGTACTTGTTTCCGCTTTATGTAGTGTGGTAATAATCAACTACACTGGAAAAACCACTGATAATCGTTTCGGGCAGCCAGTTTTACAACATAACTTAAATGATGTTCCGAACCAGAACGTAAGCACATTTTTTCCTCATGTATCAATAAAGCAAGATATCAAATAAATATAAATAGACATTCATGTGTTTTTTGTGTAATTTTTCAGATTTCAGAGGACACCAGTAAAAAGGATGATAAAAATGAATTGGTTATCAGCATAAAGTCTTACGATGAATATTGTAATATATTTCCTTTGGTTTCAGAAGGAAATACGTTTCATTTAGATATTTACTTAGACTATGCGTACAACTGGCCACAGAGTAGCATTATTTTTAACAGAAGCCTCATAACAACAATTCAACTAGGGGGAAGGTTTAGCTTTGATATAATAAAAAATATTATAGGCCAGGTTGACGAAATGACGACTTTCATATTAGACAACAAAGACAATGAGTTATGCTTGTACAACCGTAAGTATGACGTAATAACTGACGAATATGCTACTACAACTGCTTTAGAACATTTGATAATGAAAGGGGCCTCAGAATGCTTACATTTATATAATTTCATAAGTACCACTATAAAACTGACACATCTTCGATATTTGACTTTCGAGGATAGCATGATTACTAAATATAATGTTGAATATGTGCAAAATATAATTAAAGCATCACGAGAAGGATTAGAGCACTTGACCTTTTCAAACACAACATTATACTCGTCTGTCATTGAAAACAGACTAGGTACATTGGGTGCAGTTCAATCTCTTCAAATTGATATAAATAATGACAAGGATTTAGCATTAGAAAACATTCCAAAAGAGATTCATTTCATTTTTCCACATCTACAAACATTTTCTTCAAAAAATGGATTTATATCAGTAAACCAGTTCCGCAACATTTTAAAGTGCAAACAACTATCATCCATTTCCACAGCCATAGAATTTTCAAATGATCAAAATGAAATCAATTTATACTCTCTTGTCGGTTCACTGGCTAAACTTTCCCAAATTAACTTGTCTCTTAAATTTTTCCCCACAGGGAACGGAGATCAATGCAAAATTTTAGGCTTACCGCAATTAAGAAAAAATATGAAGTTTCAGTTATGGCATAACTGTTCCACCGATGAGGACAATTATACTTACCGTTAAATTTACTTCTGCAAAACACATTACATTTTGTTTCTCGACTCGGTTTTTTAAGACAATTGGCATGTATTTAGTTAGTAGTCAGTTCACACTACACATATATTGGTCAGTCAATAAAATACACCTATAGATGCTCATGTATTTAAGGAATTATGTCAAATACAAATAAACCTACCTTATCTCCAATAAACGATTTTATAAACTACATATTATGTGGCCCAGTATTATGTTAACACGCTAAAGTTAAAACTAAGTACACGTTTATTTAGGTCAATCCCATGTATTATAACTTTTTTTTGTTAATAATGTAATAAAAGACAACTTGTTTTATAACGACGCATTAATAGTTTTAAGCATTCAGTGAAACATTTTCATATGCTCATATTTAATTACTTGACATGGTCATTTCCCCAGCATAGATAGTATATTCCAATAAATGAGTAAAAATGTTTAATTTATGGTACGTATAAATGCATTTCTTTTATACAATGGTGCTTACTAATAAATTCTTGTTATGGGGATTTTACTAGTATTTCCGTATAGATTTATTTTTAACATTAGTGTTCTGGCATTTAAAAAATAATCCAAAATATTGCAGTTTTAGGAAATAAAACCTGCCATGTATATTTTGATGAACGATTTAAATAAATACAGCATGAAAATGTTACTTAAAAAATAATTTAACTACACATATGTAGTCAAATTGTGTAATTGTCATAGAGTAAGACGGCGTATAGTAGAAAGAGTGACAATGCTTTGTTATGATTTGTTATGACAGAAAAAATACAGCCAATCTGAATACAATCTCATCGAATATTGCCCTTTTCATTGGTTTATTTCGATGGGCTTGTATTCCGATTGGCTGTATTTTTTACGTGGTGTCCCCAAAACATAACAAAGCATTGCCACTCTTTCTACTGTACGCTTTTTACTCTATGTGTAATTGTCAATCAAAAAACCCTTTCATAGGTCGTAGGTTTTAACCCAGTCATTTTCCACCTTAATTTTCCAAACAGTTGAATAAAGTGTGAATCAGTCCGTGGAATTTCCACAAAATAAATCAGAGCCACGTAATTAGTGTTACTGTGCTGGAGCAATTAAAAAGGCAATTAAACTAATTAATTAATTATTGATAAGTAGGTTTAAATAAAGTTGTGAAATAATTAATGAGAGTGGTTTATTTTTTCTGTTTACTTGTTTAGTTAACTTTTTGGGGAATTGGAGGACCCCCTCACCACTTTTGGCTGCTATAAAATAATTTGACTGTTCGATTTGGATTGTTAATCAGGATTTTTTGCTGGAGAAAAAAAAAATTGGAAAATTAAGTTATTTAATTAATTATTTTCTGTTTTTTTAGAGGAGAAAATTGTATTTAATTTAATTGTTGGATTGTTATTGTGAGTCAATTAATTATTTTCTGTTTTTTAAAGGAGAAAATTGTATTTAATTTAATTGTTAGATTGTTATCGTGAGTCAATTAATTTGTTTTGTGAGTGAAAAAAATGGGAAAAAATTCATGATTTTTTTGAGAAGTTTTTATTTAATTGTTGCTGTTTTATTTGTGGAGAGGGAAAAAATTGTGAGAAAATTAATTCAATTTTTTTGAAGGAGAAAATTATATTTTAAATTTAATTACTGATTTGGTTTACTACTTGTTATTATATTCTTATTTTGGAAGAAAAAAAAACTGTTGAAAATTTAATTGTTAAAAATTAGTTTAATTTTTAACAATTGCTTAATTGTACTTTTTTGTTGGCTGTGCTGTGGCTGTGCTGTAATTTGTAATTATTGTGCGTGGGTGGATTCGATTGGATGGATAGGTTATCTTTTTATTGTGTCTGTTTAGTCTGAAACTTTTTAAAGAAATAAAAAAGATAATGTTCGAGAGAAATTGTGAGAGTATGTTTTGTAGAATGTTTGGTTATATTTTTTAACGGTTGTGTTAAGTTAATTAAAATGGAGCGAGAGATGATGTGATGAGTTGTCAAAAATATGTGTAATGTGTAGTTGTGTAAAAATGAATGTGGAAAATGTAAATTAAATGTTGATGATTATTATTTTTTGAATGTGATGTGATTTAAAATTATGGAGGATGGAGGAGGATTCCTATAAGAAAAAAATATTTGTAATTTTATTTGTGAAAATGATGAATGGAAATGGAAAAAAATGCATGACAATGGGATTTGGATATTTGTGAGATTGATTGGTGAATAGATGATGCGATGGAATGCTAAATTATAATGATGTAAATTAATAATAAGTGAATAAAAAGTAAAATATGTGTGTTTTTACCAGAAAAAAAATTGGGGAGACTTTAATTTATTTTTAATCGATAATTTAATCACATTTATAAATGTCTTAACTGCAAAAAAACCATTAAATTTTCCTCACTTGGTGGTGCTTGACCTCTTCAGCGCTTAAATGACGTTTCTGGAATTAATGGTTTAATTTATTTCGAATTAAAATAGTTTAAGAATTTAATTATTTTTATAATACTAAATACTCCCCAGTCATTAAATATTTTAACCAATTGTACAAGCACATCGCATCTCATTCATACAGCAGCAACACAAGCTCAAAGCTCAGCAGGGCTGAGCAAAGATTTAGATGACTAGTCTTCTTGTCTGGAGAGTATGAGCATTTAAATGCGACTAAAGCACAGACAGAGAAGGCTCAATCAAGGAAGAATATTGAACTGAGCTAAAATCTTCCCTTTGCTCTTGAAGTTAGAGAGCTAGCTGGAGTGAGGATTTGGGAATGCATGTGTAGATGATGGAGAAGATTTTTGTGGTGTCCTATATCCGTATAGGGTTTCTCCTAAAGAGGAATACTAAGAGGATGCCTGTTGGTTTAATGTCGATCCCTACTCCTACTTAATGCATAAAATACTTACACTAAGGGTTAAACGCACCTGTTGGAAAAAAATCAATCGAGTTTAATTCACGTTCATGGCTAGATATTATGAAAAAATTAATTATAAAACTAGTAAATATTATTTGGTACTATCGGTAAAATGATGGAACGATCAAAAGCAAAAAAAAGTACTATGGTTTATTTCTGTTTTGCTAAAATGTTCATTAGCATCTAGTTCTAGTTGTATCAAACGATTAGTCTACTTTACGAGTTTTCGTTGGGAATAAGCTTACTAATATTTTACAAAGTTCATTTTATTGCATCGCACAACTTAGCGAATTACATATAAGTTGATGTCATATTTAACATCAGATCATAACTCGATCGTAACTTTAAATATGTGTGCAATCTACAAGATCATATCGTCATTTCTCAAACTCTGCTCATGTAAAATGAAAATATTTTATTTTGACTTTAAGATCGAGTTTATCAATAAAACTTACAAACTGTAAATAAATAGTTTTACCCATCTTTAGCTTTCAAATGCCTTGCATAGAACAAACAAATTGGCTGAAGTACTTCAAGAAAGCGTTATCATTTTAGAATGTTGCATTAGTAGCTTTAAGAACACAATATCAATAATACAAATACTTGAACGCAATTTACACAGTTTTCTACTAGTTATTCCTTTGATTTATACATGCTATTGTTCGCCAGGAAGCATTATAATATGTTTATAGTTTATTTGATTTTCCTCATCCACATCCTGGTGTGACCACTACATAATGTATCCTGGGGTTAGATATACATTGAAATTAATAACACGTGTTCACCTCAATACAATGTTGGACTACTAAATGTATTTCCAGGTAGCTCTCAAAATGTGTTCTGTCGTGAAATTCTTCATAATATTTTTAATACGTTATTATGCATATTACCAGTCCAAACAAGAGGCTTTTTGTGCTAAGAAGACTATATTTTGCAGAGCTCTAAAGTTCAATGACCTTTTAGTGTCTCATATACAACAATGGGCACAAAATTGCAAACAAATTGCTATCCTACGGCAATTCAAGTTTTTCTTATACTTAGAACCCTAACACTTTCAATATAATTCTGATAACTCGGGTTTAGAATACACCACCTCACCTCGACAATGGTTTCCATGGATAGTTGGACAACTTTTGTTATTCCTCAACACATTAACAATCTTCTAAGTGGTCACCATATTACATCTTAAACTTACAATATGCCCGTGACATTTGTATAAAAATCGTAAACAGAGTCTATATTCCTCAAACACACACTTATTTTATTATATTTATTCATTGTGTACATTACGCAACAGGACTATCAGATTAACTATTTCGGCAAAACCAAAGGCCATATACAACTCAATTGAGAGTGAATTTTTCTAATGTTATGGCAAGAAATAAGTGTATGCTTGTCCCAAAGATGTTTACATATAATTTTTAATTTGAGATGTATGCATAAATAATCAGATAAAAACTACTTCAGACACTCTTTTTGCAAGGAGACAAGAACTAGCAAAAAGACGAGCGGATTACAATATGTGTTTTTTTATGTCTGAGAATCGAATATAGTTAGATCTGTACGATTCACTAATAAATGCTTACTTTAGTTAATACAAATATTAATCAAGTTAAAGAAGAAAATGTGGAATTAATTTATCAAAAGAAAATCATGATCCCATAAATGGATCATCATTGCGTGTTTTTGGATGGGTAAAAAAAACGAAATGGCAGAAGAATATCTTAATATTTCAGAACAATTTATATGGTCGAAGTCGACATAAACATTAGTCGAAATTTTAATGATAAAGGTAGTTCGGTAAAACTTTTTAAACGGACTCAGCCGACATTGTTGTAGGGACATAGTTGTTGGCATTTGGCATATGAAGCCACAATGTACTAGTGTAATATTTATGTACCAATAATGGAAACCATATCATTTTCTTTGGATTTCCTATTTGATATTAGTAATTTACAGATAAAGTCAAGCTGAATATTAATATTGTAGGTAATAAGAATACCAGAATCTAAAGCTGGGATTTAATATGTGTTTCAAGGGTTGCTAACCTCACTAAAATCTTGAACCTAAAAATGTTTGCTTTGTCATGGGTTTGGCGCCTGTTGTGTTGTTTCCAAACTGGTTGTTTTGTATTTGTTAAGCATATTTGAAAACAAAACGACATTACGGCACCATACATTTACTTATTACGAGTTTAATTAATTAAATATTTGTTTTATGGTAGCGTACATTCAACTCTTATGTGGAGGGAATAAGCCCAGTTACATTGAGAAAACCACTTTCACAAACAATTTTTCATCAATAGCAGGTCAAATACAAAACATTAAACGAGTAAAGTAGTGAGACAGCAACACTGATCACATAATGAACTCTGTTTGCTGAGTGTAAAAGTGTAAAAATTTCCCAGTAAATGAGTTTGTTTACTTTCAAAATGTCAACGTTTGATTGCGTACTCCACTTTTGAAGTGACACAAATGATCTGTCATCGGTCTCATTGATTCCAAATATATTTTCATTAAACAAACAAACACATTCAGAAATCACAGAGTTCAACGAATTCTCGTAATGTTCAAATACAATATATAGAAATGTGTGTTGTTGTTGAATCCGAACGTTTATGGATTCTGTTTATTTAAGAATATGCTATATTAAACTCGTTTGGGATACATGAGCACACAACCGATCCGCGTTATACATTACATTTTAGTAATTCAGCATCAATATATTGACGTATTTGACCATAAAGGGTGTATTTTTCTTCATCCATCCGTAGGTCGTTCACATTTCGTTACTTTCAAAATTTATGTTTTTACGTTTAATGGTTGAAATTTCTGCATTGATACATACTAATAAGACTTAAATGTTTGATCAAGGTTCGAGGTTCGATTGAGTGAGAGAGAACAAGTCTGGCCGTCGATCTGTTCATGCCCTGTCCTTCAAATAAACTATTGATATAAATATTAAATATGTTAAAAACACATCGGGTTTAATTAATGTGATTATTATTGTCATATTTGTTCTGGGATATTTTTCTTAAAATAGGAGCAGAATAAAGCATCTTTAGGAAGGATTTTTTTGTTTATAATGTGCATTTATATGTGACGAGAAAAGGCCAGTGTCGCGCGTTAAACGCGCTTATCAAATTCGGAAACACGGAAAACGATATTTAAAATCTGTTTATTTGTAAATTTTAAACGCGTTTCGGCCTAGCCTTGGCCTCAGCATGTAAAGGGCTTTACCGTACTACGCATCGTTGACTATGTTAATGAACTTTATTGCTATAGCATTAAAAAGAATTCATTCAAATTCAATAAGTATGTCAAGCAATAGAGCCGATTTTCGGACTCCCCTCCCCCCATGTCACGCTTTTCTAACATTATCTCAAGTTTTCCCATGCGTTTATAGCATTGTCTCAAGTTGCCCGATGCCCCAACTTCCACTTGGGGGGCTTGGGGCCAACTTACTCTTGGGGGCTTGGGGCCAACTTCCATTTGGGGGCTAGGGGCAAACTTACTCTTGGGGGCTTGGGGCCAACTTCCATTTGGGGGCTAGGGGCAAACTTCCATTTGGGGGCTGGGGGCAAACTTCCACTTGGGGGGTGGGGGCTGGGGGCTACCTCCTATGGGGACGGATGTGTAGTATGTCAGTGTAATGCAGTTGAGCTTGAGCTAACGCATGAAATGGAAATCATAGATATGAAGCTTGGTGTAGTCCAAGAAAAAAAGGCGCTTAGAGAGAGAATGAGAAAAAACAGCATTGCAGTCTTTGCCTTGTATGCATGCAACACCACACAAAAAAATCAACAGCAAGCAGCAACACAACACCCACAGTATTGCTATGCTTGCTGTTGCTACTATTGCCAAAACAACAACAAAGCAAAGAAAAAAAGAAAGGGTTAAGTGCTCACAGCGACCGACCGACTCGATACCTGTGTTATAATGTAGTCGATATCGATAAGACTTTTTGGCGGTTGTCAAGTTTATTGGCGACATCATTCTGTTTTGAACTACACATATTTTAATAACAACGTTTTCAAGAATGTTTGTAAATATTATCTAACCACGTTTCCTTGTCTTATCTGAGGTTGTCGTAAACACTTGCAAATAAACAGGACAAGAGTTTGATCTCTAATAAACTGTGCAAACTATTTCAAATCGTTATTCAAGTGGTTTCCTGGTGTGTTGAGTATATAAATACTCAGCCTGAAGTGCATAGATATCCAGTGTTATATTCACCTTGTTAGCTTAACTGTTTGATTTCAGACAACGCTCCGTTAGTGACTATGCACTACAGAACTATTTGAATTTATCGCAAAAATAAGTTTAACGTGTAAAATTTTCAGGAAGGTCAGTGCAGGTAATGCAATCATTGTAATAAATATTTTAATTTTAAATACCAGTCATAGTTTCCAATAATGTTTCGACTACTGGTATTGAGACAGACTACATCGTAGTTTAGGTTACAAAGTAAGTCAGATATTTATTTTGGTTCAAGACGCACAGTCTAGTACCACGTTATTTATAGACTTTGGACACTTCAACGACGATATTATAAGTACAAAATATCGGAAAGAATATCAAGTCATATAAACTGGAAAAAGATATTTTTAACAAGATGAAATTTAAATTTTGTTGTATTCAGGGCTGCACAATGGAATCGGCAATAACTAGACACGAAGATACCGTTCGCCTTCCAAAACATTTGCAGGAATTTAAAGGTTACTTTCCAGATTTTAACTCGGGTGTCACCCCTTTTACACCAAAACAGCATATTCTCACAAAATACTCGGGAAATGCACTTCGTATTGGACGACCGCTGGATTCCGTAATGGTGTTAATGGCAGGAGATACTGGGTCTGGAAAATCCTCCACAATCAACGCTCTATTTGATGATAACCATCTTTGTGAAACCAGCGACAATCGTTCTGCTACGAAACATGTCACAATAATCAAAAAGACGATAGAGGTCTTAAATGAAGCCTACACTATTCAAGCACCGCTGTGCTTTGTGGACATCCCCGGAGTCTTTGACACCGATAACGACGACGCTACCAATTTGGCCAAATTCAGAATGTTTACAAATGAATGTGCCCAACTATCTGATAGGCCAGACGAACCCATTTTTGTTAGACGGACAGTTTATCCCAATATTATTTTATTTGTTGTGAATGCAAATGACAACCGCATGATGGGTCCCAATTCTTCACTTGTTAAGTCTATGAATGCATTTAAAGCTGAGGGCCTAATCGACTATATGCATAACAACGTGATAGTTGTTTTAACCCATGCTTTGTCCATGGCTCAAAACAAGGAACGTTTCTTGAAAATGTTATGCGACAAAACTGCATTAATTCAAAGCCAATTTTACAAACACTTGCAGATCCTAAATGTGGCCGTTATTCCTGTGGAAAACAATCCCACCAATTTCGACCTGGAACAAGTTGGAGACTTCTATAAACTTCCGAACGGCCAGCTTTCTCCTCTAAACTTATACAGGGCAATCGAAAGGTGTCTTCAGTACAATGAGGATACACTCGGAAATTTATTGGTGTCTTACTATTTTTCACCCAGTTGTCCAGAAAAAAATGTTGCAGCAACTGTATCTAAACTTGATCAGGAGCCAAACACTGACGCCCTCGAACAAGCAGCGCTGGACTTACAGCGACTGGGCATTGTCACCACTTTACCGGAAGATAGCCCTGTTTACCATTTTCATAGTTTGGGGTATGGATTTTGTCCGGTGACGGAAACTGTAAAGCACATGTTTCCATTTAAAAGATTTGAACAACTTAGGTCAGTTCATATTGAAAAATCCACATTTTCCATTCCAACCTGTGTTGACGTGTACAAAGCACGTATTAGCAAATTTCACCGTCTCACATTCTTTGGAAAGGATGAATATCAGAAACATGTTAAAGGTAAATATGGTATTGATGTTAAAATGGGGTTTTTATCTCGAGCGAAATCGGAGGGCACATTGATAGCCGAAGAAAAATCAGCAAAAGAAGACTCACGTTTATCATTGCTCCAGGAAGTTGGGTTGGCCAAGTTATCATTGAGAAATCCAGAGCAGCTTCCTCGGAACAGCTATTTCCAAAGAGATTTAGATAATCTTCCCGACACTTACGACAAGGGTCCATATGAAGCATTTTTTTCAAAGTGGGGAACTCACTTCATTGTCGAAGAAACGGTTGGTGGGGCAATTCACATGAATTGTACAGTTGCAAAGGGTCATCTAAAAATAGGCGAGATGGAAAAACTTGACGCGAACGTATCAGGAATTTTGGGGGCCCTGATTGGTCACAATGACAATGCAAGACTCGAGTACAACAGTAACGTAAATCGCCTGAGACAGATGGGAATTTCAAAGGAACAATTACGACTGGAGGGTGGGATTATAACCGGTTTTACATCTTTAGAAAATCCCAATTTTGACGAACTTAAATGCTGGTCTGAAAGTGTTGCTCAGAATCCTTCAGAATTAAAATGTAGCGTGAAGATTATTCCATATTATGATTTGCTGGAGTTTAGTCCAAAGTGTAATGTATTAAGAGCCGCAACTGAAAGCTATCTGAATGACGGGGCTAACGACATCTATGAGAATTCTGGAAACAGACAGTTAATTTCTGCTGCTTCTATGTTAAACATTTTGGGAGCTGCAGCTACAATTTGTTTTTTACTAGCCAAATCCAAATAAAAAACCAACATTTTATTCTGCATCCAGGAAATGTTTGGAGGAGACGTTTGATGTATCTAATAGATTTGGTTTACGGCTTGTTGTTAATTTCTAAATAAAGTTTTTTGGTTGAAATGTAAAATAACTTAGCTCTTTTTCCTGTTATTCTGAAGATTTTTGAAGCAACAAAAATAAGTTGTCTTAATCAGTACAAATAAATAAGAATAGTTAGTCTTGATGTTGAAACTATTTACTAATTTCCATTGCTATAAAATACTTGTAATTAATTTAAGTGGTCTTTGGCTGGTCGTGTTGTAAAAATATAATTACATACAAATTAAATGTATTTGTGGAAAAATATGATATCTGGCAACTCCAGCAATTATACAGCAGTTTGAAAACCTAAAATTTGCTACATAATTCCATCTCATGCATATTTATATTTCACGCTATCATACTAATGTTTTTGAAACTAATTATTTATTCTTTATCCGTCAATTTTGACATAACTGCGAGAAAAAAAGATTTAAGTAAATTCATATTTTCTATATATGCATAAATATATTCAAGATGCATACAAGAGTTGCTTATACTCCCTGAAAATGCTTTTTACCCAAGCAGCCTTGCATTGCGCTGCTATAAAAACCCTTGTGATATTGAGGAAGTACTTGTGCGTAGTCATTCGGCAGAGGGAAACTTCTTTGTTTAGCCATAATTGCACGTAGTGCTACGTAATACGTAGGTTAGTTCATATGTATCGGACCAAATTCATAATCATATATTTAAGCAGGATGTTGGTCTATAAGCTAGATATTCGTATACAAGATAGCCAATAGTCTAACTTAAAAATACACCAAAGCATTTTAATCTAACTCATTCTACTTTGGAGTAAGGAGCCGATATTTCTTATTGACAAATGCCCGATTTTTGGGGGTAAAAATTTACCATTTTTTAAACTTGACATAAATTCCATATTTTCAGGAAATAAAATGAACTGAATATTTATTCGTAAAAAGCAGGTGCTTCATTATTGGTAACCAACAGGTCTGAAAAAATAAAACTTTGAGGCAGGCACGATTTTCACCAAATTCGATTTTTTTTACCCAAGCTTATTTTTTGCCCTGGTTTTGGAATTCCTTTTTGTTTTGCTGACACGTCGTTTCAACATTCGGGCAGCTAGAAAAAAATTCTTTCGCATACTTTTAAGTTAAACCATTGGCTTTATTATCGCACCAAAGTTTGTTTAATAGCTCAAAATCATGGTTAGATATAGGAAAATTGCTTTGGTTCGATACTTTTGGAATTCCCCACGTATCCCATGTAAATACATTAAATCAAATTTACTTTTGTCCACCAATTATGAAAACAATCTGATTGATAATGAATAATTTTGTGCATGTATTTGTGTACTATAAACCATAAGTCAATATGCATTCGACAACCATACAATGAAGTTTGGCATAGCATGCACGCAATCAATTAGAGCTGAGCCTATGAGATAAATCAATAGGAAGACTGATGATATCATCCTCGAGATGTCTTCGTGTAAGTTAAATATATATTGCCGATCTCAAATTTCTCATATAAAACACTGAATCAAACTAGCTTCAAATACAAAGCGCGGTAAAATTGCGGCCTGGATTTGATGATTCTCGCTCTCGAAAGCTCTAGTTTTTGCTAGTGCGGTTTTGGTTGGACAAAAATATGCATGCTAGTCTGAGCTGTGAGATTTTTTCGACTTGACATTATTTCAAAATTACAGTGATTTTTATTTAGTAAAAAATAATATAAATTAATTATTTAATAATACAAGTGTAACAGAAACGAGTTAATTTGCTGGATTTCAATTGCATTATCAGCTGTAAACTTTTTTCGACTCAACGTTTGTTTAAAGATTAATTAGCATTCGATGTGGTATCCTTTAGTATTGAATTATTGAATTTAAATCTGAATCATAGATACTACTTGCTTATTTTTGAGGTTTAAAACCACCAACCACCCTGCCCTGTAGGGGTTACTGTAGCTAGATGTCAAACTCCTAGGTCCATATTTTGTGGACAGAGTGACTGAAATATGCACGCAGCGTTTTGCTGACATGTTAAAATTATTTTTATATATTATCATTACATTCTATATATTTATATTATTAATTTAGAAGAGTTTTATTTTTGTAGCATTCTCATATTTGAGTGCGGAATTTGAAAGATTATGGTGTTTTGTACTTAAGATAAAAATTGAAGGTAGGCTTGAAGTTTGGGTGGTACAAAGAAGAGACGGATATAATTGGGGATGAGCAGCAGCTCGAGAACTGTTCATTTAAATTTCTTAGTTCATATGTTAATAATGGACATAAAATAACCGAAGTATTTCGTAACATTTTTGGCATTGAGAATTTTAAATTCAGTATTGTTGTCTCATTGGCACATCTGCTTTCTGTGGCAGATGTTCCTCATCTTAAATCGTCATCCAGCTTGATCACTACCACAATTGACAGTATTAGGACTACAAAGAAACTAACCGTTTCACTTGTCCGCCTAACTGACTAGTCACCGAAGACTCCTAAAATCAAGGTTCAAAAATATCGCAGGATAGTTCTCAAGCGTGAAAAAATGAAACTTCGCGGAGGTGCTTTGTAAACCCAATTAATGAATCAGTTCTTTATTAATTCAATCTGCGCATAACTATTTTCTCCAAATTATGATCATTAAAAGTTGGTGGTGGTGGTGCTGTTGTTTGACCAGTATAAATTGCACTTTCATTAAATATCGGATTGCCAAAACTTCTGACGTGATTTTTGTGATTAATTACACATTAATTAATTAATGTGTGTGATTACACACTAATTAATTAATGTGTGTGATTACACACTAATTAATTAGTGTGTGTGATTACACACTAATTAATTAGTGTGTGTGATTACTCACAAAAGACAATCAGACAGAAAAACAAGTAGATTAATAAAATTGACAAAACAATTAAATTCCTAAATTGCCCCGTGGGCGGAAAATATGATTATGTTGGCTTTACAACCAGAGCACAAGCATGTGACCAGCCACCATCCCAAATAGCATTGGAATTCCTCATTTGCTTAAACAACGTCAACGAGTGGAATACTGGTGAAATGTCACAGAGCTGTATTGGTAAGAATAAGTCACGTGTTTTGCCCAAATCCCAGAGATGGATGGGAGAGGGGCCGATGCTGAAATTTGAAATGGAGAGGACAAGAGAGCAAGGTGTAAGAGCCTTTTTGAGATGGTTATATGGGAGAAATGTGAGCGATTTGAAGCAAGTTTTGCTTGAATGAAATTGGCGCTATGATAATTTTTTCGGGGAACCAACGTACCAACCAACAACCACGGAGATACTTTTTTATTTTATTACTGTTTCTAACATAGCTTAGAACAGGTTTGCAACTCAAAAGCTACTTTTTGAACTAATTAATGGTACTACTGTTTACAAAGTAATAATAAATAAGAAACATGTTTTTATGTAAATATAAATGTTAAATGAAGAAGAAGTAAATCAAATTCTGCTAAAACGATTGTGATTTATATCCTTTGGCGATTACCAAGAACGTTTTGCAATATATATAAAGTGATTCTATTTTGGAGGCCCAAAACCATTTCAACTCCAACTTTTTATCAAGTTATTTTACATTACGTGATTTATTTTCTTTTTCGTCTCTTAATACTTGTGAAATTTAATGTAATTAGATATAAAATTCGATTAGAAATGGGAAAGTTGAAATTTCCAGAATACACAAAATGTATCTTGGGGACGATTTTTGTTTTCATCGTTGTAAGCATATTCTGCCGTTTGTCAAAAAAGCAACGCATTCTTCATTCTTGCACATAACGATAGGATTTTTGTCTTGTCCTAAATTTGCTTTTATCAGAAACGCTTAAAAATTATCTCCTGGAGTCAAGTGTCTGTAATAGGTATATGCCTATTGGATAATTTCCCTGGACGGTTTTACAGAAGTCAAGATTGTCCCATACTCCATGTTTAATAATTAACTTTTAATACAAACTAAAAATCAACTCTTTTTTCACATTATTACTTGTATAATGGTATGATAGTGTAACCATTTCGTGTCAATTTATGGGTTGGAGTATGCCATTTCATTACATTTGTTATACAAATGGGACGAACGCCACCACTGGGAAGAAATTGTTGTCGTTCAGTTAAAATAAACACATTTTCAATAAAAAATCACATACGAATACAACATTTTCATACTTTAAAGCTTTAAACGTTTTACTGCCACATAAGATCCTTTAACACTCCTTTGAAGGTTTTAGCCTGTTTGGTTAAATCTGGCAATTTGTTCTGGAATACATCTACGCGGTATTCAAGCGTTATTTTTCCAATTTATAAGCCTGGGTTCATTCGAACACATAATACTGTTTCCTACGAATATTAGGACCATGCACGGACTGCTGTCGAAAAAGGTGAACTTTCTTTTTAATGACTATTTTGCGCAAAAAATACAACGCTCTATATCAAAGTAACTTTGTTTTTCCAGATTAAATTTTAACCAGCACTCGGGGGAAGTATTTTTACATGTTATTTTGGCCAGATATCGGATTTTACCTCAACAGACATACATATTCATACAATAATTCAGTTTAATACAATTCTTCCATTTCAATCTTTATTTGCATGAATGATATTATTTATAACGCAAGTCAATTCGACTATAAAAAATATTCGATCCTAAAAATACTCGGTTTAAAATGTCAGTTCGCCTTTTTACCATCATTTCCACATGCAATTTAACAATTTCATACGAAGACTTCTACCATTACCGATTCGTTGTACGCGACGTAAGCAGGTAATACTTATTGATGCGGTCTGTATAATCTTGTCTTTGAATTCCAGTAGATAACAAATAGCAAGCAAGGTAAACAACAAGGGCTTGGTCTGACATGAGTTTAATTTTATATATACTGTTTTCGTTGGTAATCGTGCAAAGCGAACAGATCAAATTTCAGGGTTAAAAATCTCATCTTCTCCCCATAAGTTTATATCATTAACAAACGAAACTTTGTTTTCACTGGTAGATAACTTGCAATCGGTTGCAGTAGATAACCTAACTCGAATTTCCACATGTAAGTCTTTGCAGCATTTTCGACATGTATGTAAAACTTATCAAAAATAAACAGTAACAGCAACACCTATGACCTTATTCGTCTGATATTTTTATTTTTAAACGATGAGTATGACATATTATGGATGGAGTACTAACCTAGTGACTTGTACAGCGTACCATTAATAGAAAAGCATATAACCAATGAAATGTGTTGACGAATAATTATTTTCTAGATTGCTTACGGGAGTAGACTGACTTTAGTATATTTGACTTCGTACTTTGTGACGTTTATGTTTGAACTTTTAAATATAAAACAAAATAGTCCCAAAAGACTGCAAAATCACTATTCCTGGCCTACATAAGATATTTTAATGGAACACCGGTTGTGTGGTGACGTTTTGCAAAACTTATTTTATTATATGTTACTGGCTTAGATACATGTAATTAACATTTACATACAAAATCAAGTAAGATAATTATACACTTTTGGTATGTTTTATAACGTATTAAGATTTTGTTTTGCATATAAAATTTAAAATATTTTAAATAAAAAGCACCGACTTCTTCACAAGTATAAAAACATTCAAACAAAATAAACATTTTTAGTAATACTCACATGTTAAACTTCTCTATTAGACTTATCGGGAAACAGGTTAGTCGTACTTAATAGTCTGATTGAAATCGCGTATAAGTTAGATTTTATCTTCTAATGAAACTGAATTTCCATTTTTTACATACAAATGTTATTGGAATGCTACATAACTTATTTTAGCAGAAATTGGCAATAGAATATATACTAATTGTCTTTTTACCATGCCAACAAATTGTATTCTTTACTAAAATTTATATATAACCCCGTATTATTAATTTAGAAAGTAATAAAATAAAATCGGTAAAAACGTTGGGAAAGTTTTTGGATTGCTGGCCGACTCCCTCTGCAATTGTAGTTAAAGTTGTAATGTTGAACAAACTTGTACAATTGTAGCGTCACATTTATATCATCAAAAAATGTAGTTTTTTTAAAAGGCCATAATTCCAAAACTTTTGAGTTTTGGACCATGGTCACTTCGTAAAGTTTGATCCCAATACTGTAATCTATCGATTAAGACAATCTGCCATAGTAATGACTTGTAAAATGTCACGTTTCTGGTGGCATCTGCACGATACAGATTCACCTTTCGTTAAATGTGGCAGTAGAAAAGAAGAAATGGTACTTTTGGAATCAGAAACAAACTGCATTGAGGACCTTAAGAATTCAGATGTGAAAAACACGTTGAAATGACAAAATATGACTACATTGAAATTGTAACCGTTAAATTTGCAGAGTCGTTTAATAAATGTCAGCAGTTCAACTGAACGATAACTTTAAAAGATGAAACGATAATGCCATTGTAGGAATTTCATTCGTGTTGTGTAAAGTCGGACAATACCTGTCCGGTATGCACTCTTCCAGACTACCATTTAAATGATTTGGCTGATATTGTGAAGACGTCAAGGGAACCTGTTCCCTTTCATATTCCAAATCATCAATTTAGCGAATACAGCTTAGCTGAAAAGGCTCCTTCAACATATCTGGGCTTGCAGTTTCTAAATAATTACCCTGCTAACCCTAGAAATAATGGTGTTAGCTGCATTAGCAGTAGTGGCCTACAGCAATTGTAAATCTTAAAAAACTTACCAGCATTAATCAGAGACACGTCCGTAAATACAACTGTCATAGAAAAATTAAGACAGCTTGATATACTTTCAGCGGAGGATGAAGACACTCTTGTATGTTGACGAAGCTAATGATGTGCTAATAATTTATTAATAGCGAAAAGCTTTAATTATATTATTTTATATTTTTATTCTAGGTTTCGATTCCAAAGCAAACTGACAAGACGAGGAAACTTTATCAAATAATTGAGACACGGATTGGGGGGATATCCGCTTTGCTTACTGCTTTAGAGATAACTAAACAATCTGGAGCTGTAAAAAATTTAGCGGGGTACTTCAAAGATATTTCTGATTAAATTTTAATTTATTGATAAGGGTTATCACAAACTAGTTAACACCCTAGGTTACCATACGCTGTGTACAGCCTGTATATATGAAAATTGTAGTATACTTTAACGAATACATTACGAATATCACGTATAATTTACGTATTCAGCTTTATGTTGTTTTATTAATTTAATAAAAATATTTTTTAATCTAACTGATAAAATTACTGTAGCATTTTACGTAACTAACGTAACGTAGAGTGAAGAATAAATTTGTTTAATTTTAACTTGTTGGTTAGTCTATAAATTTCACATGTCAAGTTTTTAAAAAATACGTCAGTAAACTATTTTCTCATGAAGCTGTCTAATTTCCAGTATCGTTACCAACATACAAGTAAGCATAAGTATATACATAAGTGATAACGAAAACATATTTAAGATAAAGATTGAAACTTCAAAATATTTGTACTGTATGAATGTATAGATAATTTACATTGTCATTATCACGTAGTTGAATGAGTCAAAATAAATTGAATTTGTATTAACATGAAATTTACTTAATGTATGCATTGTTCCGCTACACTGATTTGTTATGTTCCACTTGATAAACGTTTTCCAGAGTCTCCCATCTATTTTATCCAATATAATTATAAAGTTGTTGGTCTTTTTGTCTTATCTTGTATTGGACAGAGATAGGAATAGTTGGTGCAATTTTCTAAGTGCACCATATATTAGTTTTTCTTTATTGAGCTGCTAAAGCCACGTCATCAGAAAACTTTTGTATTTATTAAAGCTATCTTTCATGTTTCTTTTCTTAGCTGCAAATTAAACATGGTATTGCTTGTGCATGCTTTTACAGAATGATTTTCGACTTATGACTATTTAACCACATCAACATATAGTCTATATTTTTATAAGCTACATCGATCAAGATTATACATTATAAACATGTAGTACCAACGGCCAACATAGAATACTTCAAAAAAATGCTTTCAAATGTATTGCAAAGAGCATAAAATTGCATGAAATACTATATCAATTTTAAAAATAATCATTTCAATATTTAAAACATCCGAATATTAATACTTTATACTTGAAGTGTACAGTTTTATGCTATTTTTGTTAAATCAAATCTATTGATAGCCCAGTAGCATAAGAGCACGCATATAGATTATTTGCTTAAGCTAAGATCCACCCTGATTTGACTACGCTTATATATACGTTAAAATCAATAATTGAACATGTTGACCTCAACACAATGTTGTAGGACGAAATTTATTTCCAGGTAGTTTGCCCTCTCCCATATATCTCCCTTCTTTTTCATATATTATAAAAGCATACTATATTCTATATTTATCTACTTTGCCCAGAACCAGAAGGCTTTCAGTCTTCAGTAGACCGCCATTGTGGAAATTCTGCTATTTCAGTGTATTTGTCTGCCCCCTTTTTCGCATTGTCTCCAGCCTAATTACCCCGATTTTTTCCCCGAAAAATTAATTGCATTACGTTGTTTACCCCCTAAAAAATTCTCCTAATAATGCTAGATTTTTGATTTTTTTTTCATTGTAATGAATGGTAAATGCGCTGTGTGTATGAATGTATCGTGAATGTATCAGAGAATTACTGCTTGTTTGCATGCTTCTATTTATGTGACAAGCTTCAATTTTTATGCTAGTCATATCAGTTGACCAGTCCAACAAAGGTGGCTTTAGGACTATCGGGAACACTTAAAATTATAAAAATAACTGACAGCGATTCAGATTCCCATGGTGATCGCGCTGTTTTAAGTGGACGAAGGTGTTTAAAATAGAATGAATCTAGCATTTTACAGGAGGAACCATAGCGTGAATGGATATGTTAAGACACGCTGATGCAGAAAAATAGCGAACGAATTAACTTTTACTGTGCACTATGTTATTAATAACTTTTCATTGATATTGAGGAAAAAGTTCTCCCAAAGGTATTTTTGTAGTCACAGCAAACGCCATAGATCAGGAAAACCACAGAACTCACATGGAATGACTGAAGAAGAAAAAACAATAGTGCTTGATTACCTAGAAAGTGGAGTAACTGCTCCCAACAATATTTGCTTGACATTTCGGGCAAATAAATCACAATGTACAGTCTAGGCTTATGCCTGAATTTAAGTTATTAAAGATTGCTAATGCATGGATTAAAAGTTAACCCTTCGTAGCATTCAAGAATAAAGGAACACAAAATATTGCTTGCATTCGTAATTACGTAGGCTTTATAACCCAGCCTGAGGTTACCAAATTGATAAGATCCAAAAGTGGACCAGCTCCAAAGATTAGGTGAAAAGCGAAATAGAAAACCATAAAATATTTTTAATGAATCTGACTTTGCTCCCGATTATATGTTTGATTTTATTTTTACGTATTTTGTAGCAATATGAAAAATGGGGAAAACAAAGGCACGCGATTAAATTTTCGGGGAATAATTCGGGGTAAAAAGGGGGAAAACCATGCCATTTTAGACGCATGACAATTATTTTCCGTTCTAAAAACAATCATTTTAATATTTAAAACATCCGAATAATAATACTTTATACTTGAAGTGTACAGCTTTATGCTATATTTGTTAAATCAAATCTATTGATAGCCCAGTAGCATAAGAGCACGCATATAGATTATTTGCTTAAGCTAAGATCCACCCTGATTTGACTACGCTTATATATACGTTAAAATCAATAATTGAACATGTTCACCTCAACACAATGTTATACTATGTCCTGTAATCTACTTGAAAAAAAGGAGACGCAGAAATTATTCGCTATTGTGTTGAATCGAACGAAAAAGTCGAAGTGGGAACTGAGAGAAACAAGGAATTTGAGACGCGTTAAAATAAAATATGGAAACTTTTTTGATATTGATAGTAGTGCGTTTGCGTCATATTTAATAAATCTAACTGATACATGGGTTAGTGCGGTACTATTGGTTTAAATATTTACTTATCTGACTAAAAGGTACCTAAAAATGGATAGGAACTAGAAACAGGAATTGGTGGATAAAACGGAAAATTACATTTAGCTCCAAATGGAGCACAGTAATAGTATACGTAACCGGAGTTTTCGATAAAACTTTAAATAAAAACAATTTATGTTTAAAATATTACTACTTTGCAAAGACAAATTTGTGCTAAAATATGTTTCGACAAAACCATATTTTAAGGTACCAGAGTATGCAAAAAATACCTTTGTGCTTTTAAATTTAAGAATTTTAAAATGTTTACTGCTTGGCCAAAATCCTTACATTTTTTAACAATAAATTATAACTACACGTGAGGAATATAAAACAAATGTCAGAATTTTTAACTGTCAATACGTAAATAGCCAATGAATTTAATACAAGCTGACATAATTCTACACACAAAAAAGCTTAAATGGTTGCAGAGGAATCCTTGTTTTAAAATTTTAGACCTACGAAATAATTTCTAAATAAAATAAGTAGTTTCAATTTCACTGCAATTTTTGGCCTACTGTAAACCTTAAAACACTATATCCTCATTATTTTTAGTGGCAAAATTAACGACTAAATCACAACGCTGTATTAATTCTCCGAATTCGAATTCAACAAACATATTTATTGCGTCTAGCAGTTTTACAGGCACCTTAGAAATTTGTCTTTGAGCTCGCCTGATTATATACACAATCTTTAATTTCTCTCAATCGTGTATTGTGTCTAATTAGACCACATCCTAATACGACGTTAATCTTTTGACCTAGAAAGCTCAAACTTGGCACAGGAGTACCTCTAGTCAAGAGCTACCATACATTCCAAACAAAATCAAAATTTCCTAAAAAAAATTCAAAATATCCAAACAAAATCGAAATTTTCAAAAAAATTCAAAATTTCCAAAAACATTCATAATTCCCCAAAAAATCTAAAAAAAAATCCAAAAACAAAATTAAAAAATCTAACTTTTGCTATCATACCAATTTACATAAGGCTTCCCTGATTTTTCGTCATGACTGAATCATATCTCCACTCAAGCGACTATATCTATTTCATAATTTTTTTAGTTTTAATTAAGAACTTCCAATGAATGATTAAAGTCGGATTTTACATACAGAATGAGACGTTGAATTATAATCTGAGGTCAAAATAAGTGTTGACCATTTAGTACTGGGGAACCACAAATTAAAGAAATGAAAGATAAGCAGGCTCAAACTCGGAAGTCAGGAATGATTTGACATTGGATCCAGAGAAATCTCAAGAACAACCCCAAAACACTTGTCACTTCACTTTTAGAGCACGGCGTGAATTTGAAGAATAAACCTTCCAGAATCAGTTTCACATTTTTGATTTGCATGATAACGTGGACTTTTCTAGGTGTTTTAATAAGACAGCTTTATACATCGTCTATTTATTCGGATATTACAGCTGCACCTGGCCCAAGAAATTTGCCGAAATTGTTTGAGGATTTGGTCAGGACAAAAAACTCATTCGAATTGCTAATGGCACGATGCTGTTTTAAGAAATTTCGTAATATAATCAATAATTACCTTTAACATATGGGTTATTACACAACATCTAATAATGCGATGAAAATTTTCGAGGAAACGACGTGTAAGTCAGTAAAACTAAAAGGAAACTTTTCAGAATGCTGGCAAAATAGGTCGCAAAGTGTATATTTAAAGAGGTATTACAATTGCGAAGAATACAACATTTCAACTTCCGTTGTTTTAGAAAATACGGAAAACTTTGCAGTAGCTATTTATAGTGATTTATGTAGCCATATGCCGTGCTTAGAAATTCTAGCGTTACAGAATAATTTGCTTATTTATGAAAACAACGAAGAAGCTCATTCGCCTTCAAACCAAGTCGTATCCTGCACGCCAAATATATTTTTTATGGACACCTATATTGCACTTTTGGCTTTTTTAGTGGTGTCGGGAATTTTGATATACAGAAAACAAATAGAAGTTACGTTAAGAAACAAAGATGTGTATTTAAACCACTTTATAAGTAGTCATTCGTTGAATGACTTCTTTCTTAACATTTCCCCTTGTCAAACATAATGGCCCATCAAGAAATTTACCCGAAAGTTTCTCCTGTCGTAAGAGAACATTCGGTGAACTTTGAACAGCGACAGTCCTCTGTCACTGGCCGAGAATATGGTATGTCACCTTCATCAGCTGACACACCTGTTGTGTGGATTGTGTTTGGTAGTAACTGTATTAGTATTTTTTACTGAAACTGTTAAAAAATATTCCATTCACCAGATGTCATCTAAAAGTATATTTTCCAGCAAAATAAAGCTCTCAAGCAAAAACCAAATGCTTAAACACATTGTTTTAAAATACGTTATCAGTCAATTTATGTTAGCTTATTTTAAACTAAATTAATGAACTAAACAAACTAATTTTACTCTTAAGAAATTCGAATGTGTTATAGCAGTAATGATTATAATTTGTGAACTATGTAATTTTATAGTTTCTACAATCAATCAAAATTTTATGTTCATTAAAATGTTTAAACGTAGTCATCATGTGCAGTTTTCTGTACATGACTCATTTAACATGACTATTTGTACTCATTCAACATGAGTACAAATAAGCTTATCCTGAAAATAAAGGATATAGACTGGTATTGCCCTTTTGCACATTAAGCTTATAAATTGAAGACCTCGAAAAATAAACAAAATTTGCAAATTAACAAAAACACGTGTAGTTTGAGTGCACATAATTGGGTGAATGATGAATAAATAAGTATAATCTATTAAAAATTGTTTGTGTGCTTCATGTACATGTAGCAATTAACACTTCGTAAGGGATACCCTAAAATTAACATAGTGTGCACATGCATGAAAAAGCAATTATGTCTTTGTTATATAACTCAAAATCAGTAATCTGCTTTAGCAGGATTTTAATTTTCACGAATTATTGGAGAAAATGAGCTTTTATTGCAGAGCAATACAAATAGTTTTTCAAAATGTGATTCGTAGTGCGTAAATAATGAATTAAACACAATTAGCATTACTATAACAACATTGTATCCCTATATAATCTGGGTGATTTTTTATATCTGTGACTTAAACAATATACGTACATAACAATCTATTTGATATGTATTATACATTACTATCCCAACTACAAATTTTCATTTCGCAATTATTGGTGCATGTGAGTATTAGATTCGGTTAGGCTATGATTGTATCTTATTCGCATATTGAACAGGGACGTTGCATCTATTAGTAAAAAGTCTTTTAGAGCAAAAACTAACATTTGGATTCCACCAATTATGTAAATATTACAAAACGGGGTTTGTGTGTGTTAGTACTCCAATGTAGTCTCGAAATTTCACACAATAACTTTATCGTTATCATTCAGATATAAAATGTATTGGTCTACTGTTAGGTATGGGAACTACAAGTGGCAAAATATGTGAGTCAAAACGACTAAAAGTTCCTTGTAGATTTTTCTATTGCTTCACCACAAACTCTAAAAATCAATATTTGTAATTAATCAATGTCGGTAATTACAAGTTTTTTAAGAACTCATTACTTGCCGAGCTCATATGTAACTTAAAGTTTAATCAGATTTCTTAGCATCCAATAGCTAAAATATATAAGGGAACTAATTTAAATGATTATTATCATGTCATGACCATCTTAATGAGATTCTTATGAAACAACATATTATATAGAGGATCACTCTGGGACGTACTGCATGCCTTGCCTAAAAGAAACCAAGTTATAAAACAAAGCTTTTGGATAGCTTAGTAAAAACGCTGGAAAGTAGTTGTACTCGAAAAACCGAATTACATGCTTCTGGAGTCAACAGTATTATAAACCATCCCAGGCAGTCATATATTTCCGGAAAAGTTTAAAATAAGGAAAAAATCTACACCGGTATAAAAACGTATCCAGTCACGTTTTGTAAGGTAAGTGCACGAAGTCGCCATTCTACGAAAAAACTTTAACTTTAAAATAGTGAAGAAATTGTTTGTTCTAGTAATCACTCAAGCCGAATTAATTTTACTAAAAAAATAATTCCTTATAAATACGAGTGAACTATAACAATAAAAAATCTGAATCAACAGACAAACAAAACGTTCTGATTTTATAAAAAGACGGATATACGTCAAATTTCTATTGTAATTGTATATACTTTACTTATGTTAATATTGTCCAGTAGTACTTTGATAAAGGAAATATTTTACACGAAACATAACCAAATCGTCCAAACAAAATCTTTACAACGTTATGAATTAAAACGGCATAATATTTTAAGGAAACAGTCCTAGCTGTATTTTAAAATATACGTTTGGGAGTAAAGGTTTGCAAGCACAACTCATCGGAACATTGTAAAAATTTGCATGCTTGAAGATCTAGGTGTACAAAAATTGAAACAAGTGGGCTTTACAAGCAATAAAATCAATTCAGCCCAATGATTTAATAAAAACCAATATTAGCAAAAACTCGATTTTTGATGCAATCTTTGAAAAAAGTTCGAGAAACAGAACAAACACACAAAAGTATTTATTACGAGAGCGGAGATAACTAGACCAATACATACAAAAATGGATGCTTCACTATTTCACATTTTTGTGCTTGGTGGCTTTTTGAGTCATACAATAGTGAACCTATGCAGTGGAAAAATAGTTGATTACACATCATTGAAAAAAGGTGTAATGCCATTTTAATATGCTAACTACTTGAAAGGAACATTCTGCATGCTAAATTGGAATC
>JAQFZH010000823.1:0-27040 GCA_034695485.1 Entomobrya nivalis
CACAGTTCACAAGTGTGAGCCTTGACACCACTGTGAAGCAACTTGTGTCTGTTTAAACCTCTTTTGTCGGTAAATTTCTTGTGGCAGTCTTGACAGCTGAATCGCTTGATAGCGTTGTGTCGTTCCTCATGCTCCTTTAGATCACTCTTACGTGCAAATGATTTGATACAAATGCTACAACGATAAGGCTTCTCTCCAGTATGGCTCTTAATGTGATCTTTTAAAATGGAAGCTGACGCTAGAAATCGGTGACAAATATGGCACTGAAACGGAGTTTCCTTTTGATGCGTATTTAGGTGTACTTTATATTCATTTTTTCGTGCAAATAATTTCTCACAATAATTACACTTAAACTCTTTAATTCCATTGTGTACAAATTCATGTTCTTTAAGATAATTTTGTCGAGAGAACGATCGTTTGCACACTTTGCACGAGTACGGTTTTTCGCCAGTATGAGATTGCATGTGACGTCTCCAACCCGAACAATCAGCGAATTCCTTGTCACACAAATCGCACAGGTAAGATTTTTCTTTGATATGGGTACGGTAGTGAAAAAAAAGAAGTTGGGTGGTGGAAAATACTTTGTTGCAAAATATGCACTGGTGAGTTCCTCTGTGAACGTGTCTATGTGTTAGCAAACTGTTCGTTGAACTAAACTTTTTGTCGCAAGTATCACATTTAAGCTTTTTTGCATCCATCCTAACTTAATTAAACTTAAAAAACTTAAAAATAGATAACTGTATGAGAATGGACCGGCAGTCGTGTCACTTTGCTCGCTTATTCTAAAATTTATTATCTGGTTTGCTACTGCACTCTCTAAAATGTCGTGTAGTTAACCAACTTATTTCACACTTGATAGTGGAAAATTATTATTTGTGGAATTAAGATGTCGATATTACCAAGTGTCTTAACAAATACTTTACAAAAATTAAAATTCTCCCTTGGTTGCTTTACTAGTCGTTCAAAGCAAACTAAGGTTTTTATATCCACATAGTAAGAAGATTGAAGGTGTTTATCCAATGCTTAAAACGAGCCAGTTAACACGCACGAAAATATACTGCATGCGCACACAAGCAATACGTGTAATGGTGTTCTTTAAATTAAGCTTACATGGTATGGTCGTACGTAACCAGTAAAGTAAAGCTTTCACATATTTTATTTCTAATAAATGTGTTAATAGGTATAAGCCTTATGAATAAAAGGACATAAAACTTAACTTCGGATTGCACATAAGTTGTATATGGACTTTGTTGAGTAAAGTCGTACCAACTTTGAAGGCTTTCATTCAAGCATTCAAAACCTTACTTCTATTAAAAGTAAGCCCGTGTAAACAAAACTATGTGCACATATTGTAAGCTAACATGTGCAAGTCGTTGATTGAGGTACTCTGTATGTATAAAGCTTATGTGTTCAACTGTACCAACTGCCTTTGTGACTATGAATGGGCTATAAAATTAACCTAACTAACCAAGGTAATATTGGTACTGTAAAACCAATTGTCATTAAGCTATTTATTATTCAATTTTATTTATGGATTAATATTACTTCAAAATGCTGGATGTGACTGCCACTACTTTTTTCAACAAACAATTAACAATAGTCGAAATTATTTCGTTGTTTCTCTACCAGTATATAAAAGGTCTATAAGAACGGACGTGTTGAGGACATTGAAGTTGTGGATTAAATGGTTTGCACATAATATGAGTAAGTTAATGTGTACGGAAACGCGTGCATAAGTTGTAAGCGTATGTGTTTAATACAATTATTGGGGTACTCTTCGCTTAACTAACGTGCTCAACTGTATTTCAATGGCTTTGTGAAAGCATGTAGCTGAACAAAGCTTGTTCCTCTGGTGCACAAATATTATTTGTTATGTTTCTTGTATATGCTTAAAGCCTACTTCGCTGAATGAATCCTTTCACCTTAGACCAGGCTTAGTAAATGGTCACAGTACGAAACCGTATTTATTGATGATTTAGAATATTTATATTGTTATTTTTCTGTAACACTTCAGTTATCAGATTTAAGCTTTCTTTATAAATTAGGAATTTGGTTAATATATACATTTTTTCATGCAATAAGAACTTAATGAATGATAAATCAACTTTGCTAATAATACCACTTTAAGGTAAAGTACCACTAAAATTGCACTTGAGTATGTAAAACTTAAGATGATGATATACCAATTACGAAATATAATCTCCAGATCTCAAAGACAAAGCACTCAACAGAGAAAATGTCACTCATTTTGTGATGTGTCAACAATATAAATTGGTATACAAAGTCAGAATTTTGAAGAATCCAACTTGATAGCCAGGTTAAAAATTTACTTCAATTATTTTACTTTCTTCAATAATATTGTCTTCGTTCGTTGGAGTTGGATTAGTGTAATTAAAACTTATAAAACATATATTACTGGCATTTTACAACTTTTTTCCTGTTTGTAAACGTCTTTTTGTTTATTTGTGTTTGAGGTACGCAATTCCTCTCACGTACACAACTATGGGGTTTTTCCCCAGTATGCCATTGAATGTGTTGTTTTAGAGCTGTTTCGATGCCAGAAACTGGTGACATAAACTGTACTGAAATGGTGTCTCTAGTTTATGTGTTTTTAAATGGCTTTCTAGTTCGTGTTTTCGGGAAAATGCTTTTTTGCATTGAGTGCAGTTATATTCTTTGATTCCACTGTGCAGCAACTCATGTGCCTGAAGGCTACATCTTCGAGGGAATGTCCGTTGACATAGGTCACACGAGAATAAGTTTTCGCCAGTGTGGCATAAATTGTGCCTTTTTAAATTTTTATTGCTTGCAAACGATTTATCATATAAATTACAAAAATGTGGCTTTTCTTGAATATTGATTTGGTAATAGACGAATAGACTGCGGTGACTTTCAAACATTTTATCACAATAAAGACTGATGAATTCCAAGGTGAACATTGATATGTACTCTTAAGGTTTCTCTTGAGCGATAAAGTTCGTCACATTCAGTGCACTCAAAGTTTCCCTGTGCCATGCTGAATAAAAGCTAAAAGTGTTGAATAAAACAAATGGCAGTTGAAATTTTTGATTACTATTTTGAAAACTAAATAATTTTCTTCTGTAAGCCTAGGCATAATTAAGAATGTATTGATTTCGATGTGATAATGTATACTATACTCAGCGTGATTCTGCAGGTATATAATTTTATTTAAGAATGTACTCTGGTAAATAAAAGTGTGTTTACGAAAGATTTTGAGATTTAAAAGTGATTTACTTGGCAGTGATATTTGCTACTCTCAGCCACTTAGCTTTTCCAAGAAAACAGAAAAATAGAACAGTTTTGTCGAGAAACTAAATTGCTTTTTTTGCACGGTGTGGTGGCAAACAGTACGTATCGTAAGATAACCAATCGTATAGGCATAAAAGAATATACTACCAATTTATTGAAATTCACAAGTTGTTGAGTTTTATTCTTCAAAATACGTAATTATGAAAAGTTTGAAAACTGCTATTGAAATAATAAACTTGTTTTATAATAATTTTAAGATTTAAAATGTCGTTTAAGGTATGAATTACTTGTTTCTTAGGTTTTCTTTGTATTGAGATATTTTTTTCGTTTAAAAAGTGTATAAAGGTTTCAGCAAGATATATATCATGCGATTCGAAAGTAATAAATTATTTAACTGACAAATAAACTGAAGTAAATAAAAGCATAAAATGCCAGTTTTAAAATTTACTTGACCTTCTTGGCATTTCACGTTTATTTTGCTCCAACTAACTATTTTCTTTAAGCATTTAAATTTCTATGTATGAACGAATTTGGAAAACGTGTATGGTACCATGAACATTATTTTCATATAAATATTCTAAATCATCAAAACAAATGCGCACAATGTGCAATAGTTTAATCTACTTTAGCATTCTGCTTGCACATTGTGCGCGTGCTTTAAAAATTATATTGTTTCCATAAATGCCAATGGATATTTACATTGTTTTTTATTAATTGGAGGCAAACATTGCATTTTAAATGAACCACTTCAGGAGCAGGTATGATGCAATTTCTTTAACAAGGCATATTTCAAGATGATTTATTCAATTTACATTAAAACAAACCGTACCAATTTAAATTTAACGCTACATGAATAACCAGTAAATTTTTTAAAGTGTCCTTTTTATAAAGATTTAATAAATAGATATAAATACATCGTTAACTTAAATTTTCTTAACACCTCATAAATTAAAAACTAACCAATTGAAACTTGCAAACTCTTTGCTCGGCAAACTTCCGTCATAGTAAGAAACAACTTGTGTTTAGTAGCGCATTCATTTTATTTGGTAGTTACCTCGCAAGAACATTGTACATTAGTAAATCTGAATTTGAATTATTAAAGGGGCGATTTTATCGAGAGCGGTGTTGAAGTACTGAAATTCATTAAAATGTATAATGTCAAATGGAAATACTTGAAGTACAATTTAAAGATAAATTGGAAAATGGGCTGGTAAAAAATATAGTACACTTGTTCTTGAAGTTACAAATCTAATGTTAATGGCAATCATAAAAATTACCAAGTTATTTGACCGAAGTTTAAAAACAATGTCTTCCATATTGACTTCTACTATTTTAAATACGTACAGCTTATCATCTAATGTATTACGAATTCCAATTTTAAAATTTATTCACAAAGTTTTGGAGAGACCTTTTATATTTGATTTCACTACAGTTGGATATTGGTAACTCTTTGTTACAAAGTATCAATTATTAATTGAAACAAATATTGTAGCAAAAGCTACTTAAATGCTATTAAAAATAGTTGAGTTTTTACAAGAAATTATCCAGACTCGTTTTAGCTTGTTTAAAACTTAATAAATGAAAACATTTCATAGAAAGAACATGTTAAACTTTGTTCACATACTTATCAACAGGTAACACGTCGTCGTAAAATCATTTACAGAATTAACTGTGAAATATAAATTTACTGATTTAGATCACTTTTACATTTTTTTCATTAAGTGCTATTATATTAGAACAAGTAAAATATATTCTGTACCTTTGCCTTTAACCCTCTGAATGCACCATAGCAAGATTTATAAAAATTAACTTGTAAGAAATCAGACTCACTCATTTATGAGTGGCAGTATGCCTTTTCAAAGTACTTGACTCTGAATAAGAAGTCTGGCATAACTGACATTGAAAGGGTTTTTCGCCTGTATGAACTCTCATGTGTAGTCCTAATTTAGTTTTGGTAAAAAAAATGTTTGTCACATAAATTACAGCTGTGTTCCTTGATTCCATCATGAACAGCTTTCACATGCGTCTGCAAGCTACTTCTTTGAGTAAATGACTTTTGGCACAATTGACAAGTGTGCGCTTTTACACCACTGTGAATTAACAAGTGCTGGATTAAATGGCATTTAATTGTAAATTTCTTGTGACATTCCTGGCAGCTATATCGCTTGATGTCATTGTGTCTATATTCATGTATCCTTAGACTACTCTTTTGTACAAAGGCTTGAGTACAAAATTTACAGTGGTAAGGCTTCTCGCCAGTATGGCTCTGAATGTGAAATTTCAAAGCAGTTGTTGATGCAAGAAACCGGTGACAAAAACTGCATTGAAATGCTGTTTCTGTCTTATGTGTATTCAAATGTTCTTTTAAACTACTATTCCGGGCAAAGGCTTTTTGACAAAGATCACACTTATACGCTTTGATTCCACTATGTAGCAGCATATGCTTTTTAAAGGAACTCTGTTGAGAGAACGATTGTTTGCAAACTTTGCACAAGTAGGGCTTTTCACCAGTATGGGAATGCATGTGACGTCTCCAATTCGATTTTTGTGCAAATTTTTTAGCACACAAATTGCATACATATGGTTTCTCTTTGATATGCGCCAAATAGTGCTTGAAAAGATCTGCAACCTCGGAAAATGTTTTGTTACAAAATAGGCACTCGATAGTTCCGTAGTGAATGTTTTTATGTCTTATTAAACCGTTCTTTGAACTAAACACTTTATCACAAGCATCACACTTTAACTTGTTGGCATCCATCTTCAAATTTTACACACGAACAAGACTTGAAAATTGGGTAACTGCAAGAAAATTTATCGTTTTGTGGCACTTTCTCACTTATCCAAGAATTCATCGAGACGTGCCCGTTTGAATTAAATTGGTAGTAACTAAATTAGTTTAAAATAAAGCGGTTGCTACACTAATTGTTCGAAGGGTGCCACGGTTCCTAATAAGGACTTGGTAAAAATACTACAGGCTTGCATTTAATGATTTGTTAGAGGTTTATTAGAACTGACTTGTTGACAACATGTAAGTTTTGCATTTAATGCTATAGGACTAATATGAGTAAGTTATTGTCTACGAAAGCACGTACTCATGTTGTAAGTGCACAGTAATAGTGTTGCTGACATGTGCATTACTATAAATGGGGTACTCTTCATGTAGCTTACGTGCTCAAACGCATGATACATGAAACAAGCTAAGTTATACTTTAGGATCACACTCTTTCTCAAAAAGCTTTAATGTATGGTATGTGGCTATACACATACGCAAATAATGAACGTATATTTTTAGATGGTAAATATTTTCAGAGCGTATTTTGTTGAAAGAATGATTTTACTCATGCTTATAAATGGCTTTGCGTACTTTTCGTACGTTAGACCAGAATTAGCAATTTGTCAAATCACGGAAACGAGAACTGAATATTTCTGCTTACACGCGATATTGCACCATTACAAATATGCATAAAATAGTTGGAATATACTTAAATTTTGCGAAATTTTAAATTCAAGTCAATAATCAAGTATTGGAATAGAATAAACTAATTGTGATTAATTAATTGGTGAGCTAAATAAGTTTTAAGAACTATATTGAATGCGCATCATTGACCGGAATGTGTTTACGGAAGTTTGGTTGCAGTTTAAAGTGGAATAGTAAGAAGATAAATGTAAAAGTTGAAACACAAAACAGTTTAATTTCTTGTTAAACTTATAAATACAAATGTGCATAACGTAATAATATGTTATACATGTATGAAAACCTACTTTTTGAATACGTACGTTGAATGAGTTGCGTGCGTTACATGCATGCTGTGTATCCCAGCATCGTGTAATTAATTCTACAGAAAATAGTACTAATTTGGTGGTAGCAAATACATACATTTAGTGGCCAATAACTTTGTTTGATTTTATCAGTATAAATTTCATATTTTTTTCTTTTAAATACACCCTAAAATTATTTGTGAGGGTTTAAAAATCAAATCAAAGACGTGCATATATATTGCAGTATATACCTACCACTCAGTTCCTTAAATGACATTTGAAATGCAAATGCAACTAAAAATAAAATATACATACCTTAACTTATGTGTGTATGTGTAACTTATGTACGTATGTGTATGATTATTATATGTATGCATATCGCTTACACATTAGAGCCTTTTTTAAAGAAGTATTAGGTATTTTGTGATATGAGACAAAGCGTTGCATTCATATTTACGAAAATATTCACATGAACTTTTATACGTAGGCTGCATGGTAGAGGTATTCAAATAGTTGTCTTGCACATGTGCGCTGCCATAATATGTAAGTGGACTTTTACTTACACAATAACTTACTCATATTGCTCGTGTAGCATTGAATGCAAGTTCTCAATGTTCTCACCCCGTCATTTTCAAAAACCTAAGTGTACTTTTGACAACTGGAAAAGCATCCACTAGTGAATTTTGATTCATGTGAATATTTGGACTGAAAAAAGAGTGAATCCACAGATCCCAAATAAAACATATAAAGTAAAAAAAAAAACGAAATAGACAGACAAAAAAGTTATATTTTTGGTTGCAATAGGAAATCAAACAAAGGTTCTTTTTTCTAAATTCTGGACCAAGCGAGAAAAGTTGCAATAAATTGTTACATTCTTATATATTTTACACTTGGATGATGAGGAATACATATCACCTGCAGGATTATTAGTCGATTTACCAATTTAACATTGAGCAAGAAGTACATGAATATAGAAATTGGTATATCAGAAAATGAGTAAGCTAATTTAAATAATATCAACCAAGTTAAGCAACTAATGTTAGTTTAAAATGCAATGATCCCATTAGTTTGGTAGAACTTTTAATGGAAATTAAGTAATGTTAATAAGAAATTATGGGTGGACAATCGCTTAATTAATTTTATTAGATGCATAGCAGCAGTGCCATGTAATCTGAAAAAATAACCATCCAAAATATTTGGGTTTGATTCGAGGAGCTAAAAAAATCTGACCGACTCAAAAATCCCTTTCTTTCATGCTTTTAATAGAAACAAATTTCTCCTTAGAAAAAATTAAAATAAGTAGGCCTTGTGTGATTGTAAACATGAATTTAAAGCGGTGCGACATGATCAATTTAGCATCAAGCTATGTCTTGTATGACTTTTTCCATTAATTTTTCCACAATCCAATCCACCTTCTCATCTTCTACCATTTTCAAAATTATTTTAAAGGGATTAATAATAGTAAAATTTATATTTTGTTCTACGAAAAAAATCATACAAAAATAAACAGTTAACATTGTATCAATTTAATCAATTTAGTATAGTTTTAATAGTAATAAAATTAAAATAATGAATCAAAAGAAACGGAGTATGCATTTTAATCAAGTCATTTTTAATTACTGTGATCAAGTATCAATCTCTCGCTCAATATATTTCCCCAAACTTCGGTGCAAACAACAAAGCTTAATAAGTAGAATATGTTGATTCCAGAAGTACGTAAACACTAACCAACCATACTTTTCTAGTTATGAGTGGCCACATGCCTGCCCAAGCTACTTAGATAAAACATGTATTCCAAAGCATTCAATACCACTCTGTCCTTTGATTTGTTATTGCAATTGGTATTTTTTAAATTCTAGTGAACTCACAAAGGTCTCATTAAGTATACTTGTTATATAAAAAAAATGCGCAAACTCAATCTCTGAATGGGAGGTTTGAGCCAGCGAAATTTAAAAAAAAACGTTCTAAGGCCCTTAAATAAAAAAAATCGTTTACAAATAAAACCAGTTTTTAAACATAAGATCAACGCGCAATGACTTTCGTGAGTAAAAAAAAAAATGACACTGATAAATAATGTATTACACATTACGTCATTAAAATATTTTTCAAACTTTTACCCCATCGAATACACCATAGCTTTACAATTTATATGACATACTGTCCAGATAAGAATTAACTAGTAAGAAAACAGACTCCCGCATCCATGAGTGGCCGTATGTCTTATCAAAATACTTGAGTCTGAATATCCTGTACGGCAAATCGGACATTGAAATGGCTTTTCGCCGGTATGGACTCTCATAAGTATTCCCAACTTAGCTTTGGTAGAAAATTGTTTTCGACATAAACTGCAGCTGTGTTCCTTGATCCCATGGTGAACTGCTTTAATATGCCTCTGCATGTCACCTCGTTGAGTAAATGACTTTTGGCACAATTCACAATTGTACGCTTTTACACAGTTGTGAATTAACATACTCATTTTTCAAGTTTAAGTTAATTTGATGTAATTAAAATTTGAATAAATATTTGGTTTTAATAAATTTCCTTAAAGTTGTTATGTGCTAAAATATTTTTATATGTTTATTTTCCTCATCACCTCCTCCTTAAAAGTATAAAATTCCTCACAAAAAAGACACACGTGATTTGTAAGCATTACACATATTTCAAAGAATAGTTATAATTATAAAATTTCATATTTTACAATGCGTTCATTTATACCCAACTGGGTTATAATGCATGCATTTATATAGAATTACATACTCACTCAGCCCCTACTTTGAACATAAAAACTTGATCACGTAGGCTGCCTACAGAGTTCCTGACCAGTGGCATTGCATATACACACAGCAATCGTACATGTTTTCGTACACAATTATATACCTGAAAAATACCAAAGCATTAAATCGATGGACCTCATTTGACCGTCAGCAACTATATTATCATAACAAGAGCGTGAAGTAAGTGTGGTTTTAACCTGCTGTGATATATGTGTTGCAGTAATAAATATGTCCACATAACAACTTTAAGTCAATACATTGAAGTAAGTTGAATTATTAGGATATTCTCTGTCTGAAAAACGATTTTACTGTTTAAGCATAAAACATACTGCCAATCTTTATTTGCCCACAGTTTCAGAGAGCAGTTTACCAACATATAATAGTAGTAAAATACACTAAAATATAGATGGGATTTTTTCAAGTAATATCTTACAATACATTTTAAAACGAAGTAATTTTTAGAATAACTTAGTTCTTTTGGTACTGAAGGAAGTCCAAATCCAACTTCACAATTTCATTAATGTCCACAGTTTAGTAAATAAATCTACGCATTAAACAGTTAGATTTTAAAAAAACGATTGTCTTTTGTAGGTAAAAAAATCCAGAAATGTAACATAGCGTTCGTTTATCTAATAAAATGGCATGTAGAACTAAGCTGAATTGCAAGCAGTTCGACTTTGTTACTTATGAGTGACCATATGCCTTCTCAAACTACTTGAATCTGAATAAGCAATGCAGCAAATCCGGCATTGAAAAGGTTTTTCGCCAGTATGAACTCTCATATGTTTTATTAATTGAGCACTTGAACTAAACTGTTTCTCACACAAATTACACTCGTGGTCCATGATTTTATGGTGAACTGCTTTAACATGTCTCTGCAAGCTTCCTCTCTGAGTAAAAGATTTATCGCAAAGATTACACCAATGAGCTTTTACACCACTGTGTATGATCATGTGGTGGTTTAAATTACTTGTGCTGGTAAATTTCTTGTGGCATTCTTGACAGCTATATTGTTTGATGTAATTGTGCCGGTCTTCGTGCTGTTGTAGATGGCTCTTCCGTGCAAACGTTTTGTTACAAAATTTACATTTGTAAGGCTTTTCTCCGGTATGGCTTAAAACATGATGTTTTAAACCAGTTGCTGATGCGAGAAACCGATGACATATATTGCACTGAAATGCTGTTTCTGTTTTATGCGTATTTAGGTGTACTTTCAGTGTTGACCTCTGTGCGAAAGTTTTTTCGCAGTGAGTACACTGAAATGATTTAACTTCACTGTGCAGCAATTTATGTCGACTCAGATTTTTTTGATGAGAGAACGTTTGTTGACAAACATTGCACGAGAAAGGCTTTTCTCCGGCATGTGATTGCATGTGGTTTCTCCAACCGGATTTATAGGCAAATGATTTGTCACACAAATTGCAATCGTGTGTTTTCTCCATGATATGGAAAAGGTAGTGTTCGAAAAGATTTTTCAAGCTGGAAAATGTTTTTCTACAAAATAGGCACTGGTTAGTTCGCATGTGTATGTTTTTATGTTCTTGTAAACTTGTGTTAGAACAATAGGCGTTGTCACACAAGGAACACTTGAACAGTTTTGCAGCCATGCTTATTTCTCTTAACTGAGACTTTAATATTTCAAATTACGAGGATTTGTAAAAAATCTTGCACAATGTTTTATTGAAGTTTTTCCAAAAGAAAGGATTTGTAATCTTTTTGTGGAGATATTTTTTTTGTGCTGCGCAAAGCTCTGAACTTTGATGTATATTCTACTTTACATTATTCGTGTTAAAATTCAAGAACGGAGAGCCGTAATATATATTCGTTAACATAATGCTCCAGTGTAATATAAGATGTACAAATGCTGCGTCTTCATGCATTTTCATGTGTCGAGAACAATTTATGCAGCCTACGTGATCAACTGTTGGTATTCGAAGCAGGGACTTCTTGACTAGTTACTTTATTAAACTTGCATGCATAAACACTAGGACTGTTGTGTTGGTCAGCATTAGCCTTTGTTTGTATGCATGATATTTTATACGCATCACTGGGTAAGTGGCGTTGCTCTAGCATTTTATACTAATGATTGTTATGTATCGTATGTTAAAAGTAGTCGTACATGCTTGTTTGTAATTGTATTTAGAACAATGGCATCGTAGATCTCGAAAAATGGCATTTACCTTTCGCTAAGGTTTCGATTTTTTAATCTATTTAACATGGTCAACATCGGATTCAATTATAACTTTTCAACATGACTATTATATTCCATGAAGTACACAGCTTTCTATGATTTTTTTGGGTGCATTGCTACTTTTATGCACGAATGTACAAGAGAAATATGATATTCACACTTTTTAAGCTTTCTATGCAGTCCTATGCTTTCGTTCGTTAGATAATATTTGCTAGCGACAATACTATTAGAGTAGAATATTTCATTATTCAAGTTAGAAAAACACTGCATGGCTTTAAACAGAAGTGCTATCTCGTTTTTTAAAGAAACTCCTCATGCACATCTTCCCAAAGTGACAAACATACATTAATGTAAATTCTATGATTAAAATGATTACAAGACCAATAGCTTCTTTAGTACACTCATGTCTTAATTTCTAAAAGCCTTTTTAAAATACCTAAACCTATGCATTTAGTGTATACTTTGATGATGAGGAATACATATTACCTTCGTGATTCTGAGTCGAATCCCCAATTTAATTTTGAGCAAGACGTACATGAATAGGTACATTGGTATATCCGAAAATGAGCAAGCTAATTTAAATGCTATCAACCAATTTAAGCAACTATTGAGAGTTTAAAATGCAATGATCCCATTAGTTTGGTAGTACTTTTAATGGAAATTAAGTTTTGTTATTGAGGATTTGTGAGTGGACTATCGCTTCATTCATTTTCATAAATACATGACAGCTGTGTCAAGTTACCTGCCAAAATAACCATCCAAAAAATTTGATTTGATTCGAGGAGCAAAAAAAATCAGACAAACTCTAAAATCCCATACTTTCATGCTTTTAACGAGCGTAATACATGATTAATAACATTTATAGTAGGTGGTTTAAATACAGCTTTCATAACACTTAACAGCTTAATTTCTTCAATTACCAGTAATTACGCACTATCTTAAAAGAGTTAATAAGAGAGAATAGGAAAATATTACAATTAAACTAGACTAATTGAACTTGATTTCTGGTTTTATACGCAATGATTTAACATTGAATCAAAAGAAAATGTACTAAAATATTTAAAATCAAATATTAAAAGGAATTTTAACACAGTCCTTTTGTAATTTTAGGTCGTTTCCAATTGCAATTCAACTCTGAGCAATCTATATTCCTAATTATGAGTGGCAATATGCTTTCTCAGATTACTTGAATCTGAATAAGCAGCACGGCAAATCTGGCATTGAAAAGGTTTCTCACCGGTATGAACTCTCATATGTACTACTAGTTTACCAAGTTGGGTGAATTGTTTGCCACACAAACTACACTTGTGTTCCTTGATTCCATGGTGAACAGCTTTAACATGTTTTTCCAAAGTTCCTCGCTGGTGAAATGATTTATTACAAAATTCACAAGTGTGGGCTCTAACACCACTGTGAAATAACATGTGCTGCTTTAGATTACATGTGCTTGTAAATTTCTTGGGACATTCTTGACAGCTGTATCGCTTGATTTCGTTGTGTTGATCTTCATGGTGTCGTGCATGACCTTTCTGTGCAAATGTTTTGTTGCAAATTTTACAGCAGTAAGGTTTCTCGCCGGTATGGCTCTGAATATGACGTTCCAGACCAATTGCTGATGTATGAAACCGGTGACATAAATTGCATTGAAAGTCTGTTTCTGTTTTATGTGTATTCAAGTGTCCTTTCAAAATATCCTTTCGTGCAAATGCTTTTTCACAATGATTACACTTAAACAGGTTGATTCCACTGTGTATCGAATTATGCGTCTTCAGACTACTTTGTCGAGAGAACGATTGTTTGCAAACTTTGCACAAGAACGGTTTTTCGCCAGTATGAGAATGCATGTGCCTTCTGCAATGCGATCTAGTTCCAAACGGTTTGTCACACAACTTGCAAAAGTAAGGTTTCTCCTTGATATGCGACAGATAGTGCTTAAATAGATTTCCAACTTGGGAAAATGTTTTATTGCAAAATAGGCACTCGATTGTTCCGTTGTGAATGTTTTTATGTTTTAGTAAACCGTTCCTCAAACTAAACATTTGATCAGCAGCATCACAATTTAACTTGTTGGCATTCATCTTGAAACGTTACACACAAAATTCAAAAATTAGTTAATTATAAGAGAATATGACGTTTTGCGGCACTGTTACTCCTAGTCTAGAATTTGTCGAACCGTGCGCTTTTTATTTAAATTTATTGTAACTCAATTTTCCAACAAATGAAATCGTAATTGCCATACTGGTTGTTAAAAGTGGACTAACTGTTCTAAAAATATGTAGGTAGATTATTGAATGCTGGCATTGAATTATTTTTAAGTGTAAGTTTTAATCAATTGTCGTACAACAATCAACATGAAGAACTTAATTTACCATTATAATAACAAAGTTTTCTGCAATTAGGTAATTTATGTCGAAACTTATAGTCGATAAATAATATTTCAAATCTGTGGATTCCACAGGAGTTAAAACCATGTCGTGGCTTGTCTACTAGTAGATCAAAGTTTACTTTAGTTCTTTTTACTATAGCACTTTTAATGTTGCTTTCGTGTTCAGCTGAATTGAAATGTCTTCGTAGAAATGAATGTTCGTATGCTAAACAAAACCAAGCAAGTTGAACTTTTAAAATACTTTTATTTATAAAAATGTTGTATTGGCTGGTAGCTATATGCATTCACATAATAATTTATATTCTGCATGTTGACGAAACCACCTTTCTAAAATGCGTATGGGTACCTTTACACATCCTTGCGAGAAGCCGAGCAAAGAATGTTTGTATTGCTAAAATGTGTACTGGTACTTACAATGAAGCTTTAGTATTGTCGTTCGAGTTAGTAAATGATATGTATTGTTGTGCTTTCTTGGGTTCAGTAGGATAATCAAACTGGTATTGCGGGTACGTCCATACTTTACTACATTCAACATACATACGAGTATAAATACCCTCCAAATAGTTTCTATTAAGACAAACGACTAGCTGTACATGTGTGCATGTAAGCTTGACAAATGTTATCAGCATGTAAGCAATTTTTTTCGACACAAAAATATATGAAGGAATTAAAATGTTTATAACGTATAAATTGCATAAGAAGTTCACAGTGACATGTATTGTATAGAAGCACATACTGCAAATGCCCGTATTGCTTATACATTAGTTGAATTAAAGTGTCCTTTAATTTTAAACATTAAAACATTGTTTGTGCAGGCCTATTATATTCTCTGCACTTCATTTTTGTTTACCCCAGTCCGGTTTTAATAACCAAGTCTTAAAATCGAAAGATTTTAAACTCGTGTAAAAAGTTTGTCGCAATAATTTTTTTTTCACATTCAATGTTCTCGAATCATTGCCTTTAAATCAATTAGACCCATTAACGTTTTCAGAATGAATTTTGAAATGCCAGAATAATACTTGGCAGGATTAAAACTGGTATAAAAATAAGTCGCGGAAGTTTTTTCTTGTTTTAAAAATAGACCTGAAATTTTCTAGTGGCCAAAAATTTAGTTATCATTTTCCTCACCTTTGTCAAAGTCACGATTTCAAATAATCAAAATTGCTCAGAATGACTTTAAGTGTGCTCTTTGTGAAAAAGAGTTTAACTTGAAAAGCAGTTGGTGTAGACATGCAAATGTTTACTCTGCCAACCACGAGTGCTTATTTTGCAATGAAACATTTTCCACATTTTTTTCTACTTTCAACTATCTACACAAGTTATTTGTGACTGTTTAAAAATCAAATATAAGTTTGCAAAGACGTAAATATAAATAACAGCATGTACCTACTATTAGTTTGAAAACTAACAGTAGGTACATGCGGTTAAGAAATCTTAAATGACATTTTAGATGCAAATCTATGCAACCAACAATAAAAGAAATACCATGATATTTTGGAAGGAATATACCTACATTAACTTATATATGTGTGATTACTTTATGTACGTATGCGTATAATTTTAAGATGTCCGATATTAATATATGTATGTGCATAGTTAACACATTAGATCTTTTTTGAATAAATATTATTAGGCTGGTTTTGTATACCATACGACTAAGCTCTATTTCTTTCAGGTTTAAGAAATACAATAACATGCATTTTAGCACGTAGACTAAATGAAGGGTACTCCAATAAGCAAATTGTACATGTGCGCTGCCAACATGTGTATGTGCAGCTTTACTTACACAAAAACTTACTCATATTGCTCGTGTAGCATTGAGTGCAAGTCTTCAATGTTCTCACACGTCCATTTGACAAACCCAAGTGTACTTTGAGCAACCAGGATTGCATTTTGAATTTTGGTTCCTGGGAATACGTTGACTGAGCAAGAATGACATCCAAAGATTCCAAATAAGATTTATTTACTAAACGTTTCTGAATAAATTGACAAAATATTTAGGCGATTTTATTTTGGTTGCAATAGTAAATCAGACGTTTCAAGTACTTTTTTTTGCTAAATTGTGGACTACGCTTGGAAGAAGCAACAAGTTGCTACACTCTCATAGTTATCTAATTTTAAGTTTCCTAGATTTTAATATTTTAAAATGGAAGTGAAAAATTACAAATGCAATGCTTGTGATAAAGCATTTAAATGCAATAGCACATTATTACAACATAAACACATTCACCTTGGAACTCACCAGTGTATATTTTGCAACCAACCATTTGATAGGGTTGCATTTCTTTTTCGGCACTACCTTGTGCATGTCAAAGAGAAACCGTACTTTTGTAATTTGTGTCAAAAATCGTTTGCACATAGATCGAATTGGAATTGTCACATGCGATCTCATACTGGCGAGAAGCCCTTCCAGTGCAAAATTTGCAAACAATCCTTCTCTCAACAAAGTCATCTTAAAACACACAATTTACTTCACAGTGGGATCAAAGCTTTCAAATGTGAACATTGTGAAAATACCTTCGTACGAAAGCATGATTTGAAGCAACACTTAAATACTCATGCGGAACAAACTCCATTTGAATGTTGTGTTTGTCATCGTTTTTTGGGATCTGGTTTTAGTCTAAAGCGTCACATTCAGAGTCATACCGGAGAGAAGCCTTACCGCTGTAAAATTTGTAACAAAACATTTTCGCAAAGAAGTGATCTACGAAAGCATGAAGATCGACATAATGGAACCAAGTGGTATAGCTGTCAAGGATGTCATAAAAAATTCACAGTGAAGAGCAATTTAAAGCTGCACATGTTAGTTCACAGTGGTGTAAAAGCTCACGCTTGCGATCTATGTGATAAATTATTTGCTCAGCGGGGAGGCTTGCACACACATGTTAAAGGCGTTCATCATAGAATCAAAGACCACAAATGTAATATATGTGGTAAACTGTTTGCTACCAAAGCCAAGTTAGGTATACATATTAGAGTTCATACTGGCGAAAAGCCATTTCAATGCCAGATTTGCCATACTTCTTTTGCACAATCACGTAGTTTGAAGACACATATTATGTCGATTCACAAGTGAGAATGTCGAATTGATTACAGGGTTATAAATTTCCAGACGTGATTGTATACCAGAATTTGGGTACAAATGTTTTCATTACTTTATATGTGAGTTCTCAAAGTGCAGTTATGTATTTAACATCGGAACGTCATGAAATTTGAGAAGTAATGTATCGTTCAAAAATGTAGGTTGTGATTGTAAAAAAGGAACTAAATTTCCATAAATCCAGGGTAAATTTTTTAATACTGTAGTATAAGAGTTTTCTACTTGATTTGAATAGGATCAAGTATAATTAAAATTATCTTTGCTTTTGAATGTTCCAATAACATCAGATTAACTCCAAGCTATATTGTTGATGTACAGTTTTCAGTCTGCTTGCGCTATCTGGATATTGGAATGGCCCGTGAATGGCAAAACTTGAGTAGCTTAAAGCAGTATTGAATTTAATAAGTTACGACTTTAATCTCTACTATTAATAAAGACATAGAGGGAAGCAGGGTATCAATATAATTTGGAAATTTTAAAACTGAGTTGATATACTACGTAATCGCGCCATTGTCTTAAGTTTAAATAATAGGGCTATCATTGTTACCAATAACTAATTTTAAACAACACAATGAATGAATTCTCCGTATAAATTTTTCAAACAAACCAGTTGTTTCTGTTATCAAAGAATAAATCATAATTTGTTTAAAAAAATTAAATGATAATATAAATGAATGTGGTCATCATGTGTATTCATTCTAAATCATGTATTGAACCTAATTAAAAACATTTCGTCATGTTAAATTTTTTGACTTTGATCAATGTCTTCATGAGTTAAATAAAAAAATATTCAAGAACTAAATAAAATGCGAACACTTTTTTTAAAACAAAACTCTCATAGCTGCATCACGAAAAACGCATGCCTTTTAGTTTAATAAGCAAAATACAAGTATGTTTTTAAAATAGCGCAGTGAATAGCACCAATTGTTCATACTATGTGGTGGCAGTCTATTAAGAAGACTTGGAAGCTGGGTCTACCTTTGAAAAGATGGCTATATCGGAAAGTCTAGAATGTCGTAAAGTATATTGCATAAAGTTAGGACCAGGTTGAAAGTCTACCTGCGTCAAGCCCCCTAAAGAAAGCATATATTATATGTCAGCATTACGTTGAACCATTTATCAGGATGACGGATGATGAGGTTTGCATATTATGAACATGATTAGAAGTCTCCACATTAACTCCACTTTGAGCAAAAAGTATACGCCTGGTTTGGTTTATCTGAAAATGAGGAAGCTAAATATTTTTTTACAAAATGAAGCAACTATTTGCAGTTTAAAATGAAATTCTCCATTTAGTTTCGTAAAACTTTTGACGGAAATAAAGTAACGTTCGTGAAGATTTATGAATTGACTATTTTTTGAATTTATTTTAATGAATATATATCAGCTGTGTCAAGTAACCTCAAAAAATAACAATCCATTAAATTTGGAAAAGTAATCCATTAATATCTTACATATTTTAAAATCCTATGCTTTCATGCTTTTAATAAAAACAAATTTCTCTTCAGAAAAACGTAGGCGCCTTGAAGATTTGAATATGAAAAACTGTTAGATGATCAATTAAATAATATGTATATTATGCCAAAAAACAATTAATTTATCAAAAAGACCAAACAATGACGTATATCTGTTTCCAAATCCACCTTCTCATCTTCAGAAATTTTGAAGACATGATATTTATGTCAAAAATTTATTGAAAAAAATCACCAATTTATCAAAACATTTTGGATTAACACGAAGAAATACTTAAGTATTATGGCAAAGACGAGGTTATTTATTTCAGTAATATGTTTCAAAGATGACAGTTTTCTGCATCCGTACATTTCAATTATTAACAAGTCATACCGAATAGAGCAACAAAACGATTTGAGATCGTTTGACTCAACGAAATTTAAAAAAATGCATTCTGTTTCTTTAAGATTTCTTCGTTTACAAATAACACCAGTTTTTAAGCATATAATTTGTTGCAGTTTCATGAGGTTCTTGAGTTAAATAAAAAATCTTAGTTATAGCTAACACATCAAGACAATTGAACCCATCGAATACCTTGATTTACATCACATACTTTCCAGATGGGAATTAACTCGTAGGAAATTGGACTTTCTCACATATGAGTATTATGAGTGTCGATATGTTTTCGCAAGTGACTTGAATGTGAAAAGGCAGTACGGCAAATCTGGCACTGAAATGGCTTTTCACCAGTATGGACTCTCATATGTCTTACTAGGTTAGCTTTAGTAGAGAATTGTTTGCCACATAAATTACAGCTGTGCTCCTTGATTCCATGATGAACAGCTTTAATATGCTCCTTCATAGTTTGTAGTCGAGCAAATGACTTTTGGCATAATTGACAAGTGTGCGCTTTTACACCGCTGTGAACAAACAAGCAGTGCTGGTTTAATTCCCCTTTGGTTGTAAATTTCTTGTGGCATTCTTGACAGCCATATCGCTTGATGTCATTGTGTCTATCTTCATGTTCTTGTAGATGACTCTTCTGTACGAATGCTTTGTAACAAATTTGACAGGGGTGAGGCTTCTCCCCAGTATGGCTCTGAATGTGACGTTCTAAACCAAGTGCTGATGTAAAAAAACGGCGACATAAAATACATTCAAATTCTGTTTCTGTTTTATGTGTAAATACATGCCTTTTCAAATCAGCTTTTCGTTTAAATGCTTTAGCACACTCGGTACACTTAAACTCTTTGATTCCATCATGCACCATCATGTGCTTCTTAAGGGCATATTGTTGAGAGAAGGATTGTTTGCAAAGTTTGCAGGAAAAGGGCTTTTCACCTGTATGAGCTTGCATATGCTTTCTCCAAGCGGATTTCGTTGCAAATGGTTTGGAACACAGATTTCAATCGTATGGTTTCTCGTTGACATGCGCACGGTAGTGGTTAGAAAGATTTTCAACTTGGGAGTCAGTTTTGTTGCAAAATAAACATTCGATATTTCCGTAGTGTATGTTTTTATGCTGTAGTAAATTACTTTTCAGCCTAAACACTTTATCGCAATCATCACATTTAATTTTTTTTTGCATCCATGATGAAATTGTACATATTTCTGAAACTTTAAATTAAGTTAATTGCAAGAGAACTATTCGGGGAAGTTCGTATGTCTTAGTCTAGGATTCGTCAAGACATGTGTTTCACATTTAATTTGGTCGTAAATAATTTTGCCAACAAATAGCTTACAGGTTTCAACAAAATCGTGGTTATTATAGTGTTTGTTAAAAGTGGACTAAGGTCTCTCAAAATGATGTCTAGACAACGTTGCAGGCTTGCCTTTAGTGATTTTTAAGTGTGGAATGTATTAATTTTCGTACAAAAATGTGATTGAAAAATTTATTTACTATTGTAATGCTAAAAAATTCTGTCATTAGCAATTTATTTCGGAATTCACAGTGGATAATTACTAATTGAAGTCTGTGTGTGTAGTTGCCACTATTTGTTTAAAATTATTCACAGGAGTTGAAATGAATTCGTGCGTTCTCTACTGGTAGACAATAGTCGACTAATGGTAAGAGCAACTTACGTGTTGACAATAGTGAAGTCTTGCATTCGATGCTATGTAAATGAGTGAGTTAATTTGTTGGACGACACGTACGCATTCTGAAAGCGCACGTGTGAAATACTAGCATTTTGGTGATCTTCTTGTAGTTTACGTGTTTAACTGCATATTATTCCAATCATGAAAATGAATAGAACAAAAAGTGGTCCAATGTTAAACAAATTTAGCCATGTTAAACATTTCTTTTTCAAAATGGGTTTAATGTGTATTTATTATATGTATGCATGCACAAATAATCAATGCTGCTTTTATTTGGTACTTAGACATATTTAGAACATACTCTGCTGACTGGGTTATTATACACATGTTGAGTATTTGGTCAATGTAATGCTTCTCGTTCAGTAACTGATAATAAATATATCAAGAATACTCCAGGTCGCAGGAAAAATAGGTTCAACGGTTTACCTATTAAACCAATAAAATGAAATTAGCAGCGGTAAAAATCTTTAGAAGATCTTAAAAAAATATTTCGTAAAAATTAGAAGAATTTTTTTTCTACATAAAATGCAGGATAAACTAAAATAATTACAAATAAAATATTACAAATAATTTGATTTTCAATGTACAAAAAATTTAATGTACCAGAAGTAATTTTATGTAGATTAAACAAAAATAAGCGTTTTATGAAAATTAGATCATTAGGACAATTTTTATTTTTAGCTAAATAGTTTTCTAGTAATTTTATTAATGACACCATACTATTTACAATTTGATCAGGAGTAAAATCCTGTAGCAAATTTTTCTCACTTTCAAGTAATATTTCAGGCTAAGTAGATTAAGAAGTTTACATGGAACTTTATACAAAAGATTTTGCATCCTCCACCTACACCTTGTGGGTTTGGGATTGGGTTTCTATGACTAATATTTAAAAAATAAATAAATGGCTAACAATTCTTTCTTCATTTAAAATTAATTAACTACAATGGTTCTTTTAATTGCCTTGATGATAATTTAAAAATAATTTCCTCCGAAGTGTCCTCCACGTTAGTTATTCATGAGGGTGAATATGTAAGCAGGAGTGTCCGGAATGCAGGTAGCCAGGAACACACCGCCAGCAACTTGACCCCGAAATAAAATAAATTAAATTACAATCCATATTTGAATTAGTTAATCAGTTAACTTAATTTAATAATTTTTAATTTCCGGAAAAGGGTTCATCGGCATGCCTGCAATTTGGTAACTGGAGGCCTGAGGATAAATTTTCCCCGCGGGCATCTTCGTCCACAAGGCTGAGGGGGTCCTTCCGCTAACACCAACACTACCAATCGTTTAAATAAAAAGTAATTAAAAGAACAATTAACTTTTGCAACCACAATTTTAATGCACACACACCATCATCACCACCACCAACTTCAAAATTTGACTCATCTCCAGAACGAAAATTAACGCCGGAAGATTCCACCTAACCAGTCCTGATACTGCTCAGAATCCCATTCCTACAACAATTTATACACCATTCCAATTAAAATTAGCAGAGTATTCTCCTTACCACAACTGTCGGATTATAAACGGTTATTTTAGTTATCGAATTTCACTTCTGAAAAAAATTAAAATGCGTGGGCGTTGTGTAACTGTGAGTATTTATAAAAGTGCAAGATGATCAGTTGGTCATCAAGCTGTCATTAGCAAACATAAAAAACTTTTAGTTTGCACAGTCCAATCCACCTTCTCATCTCAAACCATTTCGAAATTCATTATAAAAAGAAAAAAAAACTTAGTTAAATTTATTTTTTTAGTTCTGACCAAAATTACCCTTAAAAATAAACATTGAACATTAATTCAATTAAATCCGTTTACTTCATTTTCCCAATTTTTTATTATTAAAAATGTAAAAATGTGTTTATTTTGATTTCATTTTGCCTCTTTAATAAATGAAAAATATTCTTAAAATGTATTTACAATTTAAAAACGGAGTACAAACAAACGGGTGATAAATTTTATTAACCTTTTTTACTTACAACTACCAATTTTTAATCTTCTAGTATTTCCATAATACCACGGATGTCGGAAATGTTTACTAATAATGCATTTAAAAGTTATCTGATTTCAAGCAACTAATTATTTTTCCGCAAACTTCCGTGCAAAAAGCAAAGCTTCATTTCAACAGCATGTTGAGTCTAGAAGTAAATAAACTCTAAGCCATCAGACTGAACTTATTGTGAGTGGTCATATGCTTTCTTAAGTTATTTGATTGCGCATAAGCAATACAGCACATCTGACATTGAAAAGGTTTTTCGCCAGTATGAACTCTCATGTGGACTCCTAATTCGGATTTGGTAGCAAATTGTTTTTCACATAAATTGCAGCTGTGTTCCTTGATTCCATGGTGAACTGCTTTTAGATGCGACTGCAAGCTACCTCTTTGAGTGAATGACTTTTGGCACAATTGACAAGTGTACGCTTTAACACCGCCGTGAGTTAGCAAGTGTTGGTTTAATTCCACTTTCCTCGTAAATTTCTTGTGACATTCCTGACAGCTATATCGCTTGAAGTCATTGTGTCTGTCTTCATGTACCCGTAGATCACTCCTTCGTGCAAATGTTTTGTTACACATTGTACAGCGGTAAGCCTTCTCTCCGGTATGGCTCTGAATGTGACGTTTCAAACCAAGTTTAGATCCCAAAAAACGATGACAAATATTGCATTGAAATGGTGTTTCCTTTTTATGAGTATTCAAGTGTCTCTTCAAGTCATTGTTTCGTGCGAAGGTTTTTCCACATTGGTTACATTGAAACTCTTTGACTCCACTGTGTATCAAATTATGTGTTTTAAGGCAACGTTTTTGAGAGAACGTCTGTTTGCAAACCTTGCACGAGAAGGGCTTTTCGCCAGTATGAGATTGCATGTGGCTTCTCCAATTCGACTTTTGTGCAAAGGTTTTGTCACATAAATTGCAACTGTGTGGTTTCTCGTGGATATGGGAAAGGTAATGTCGAAAAAGGTCTCGGTTGGTGGGAAACGTTTTGTTGCAAAATATGCACTGATGAGTTCCGATGTGAATGTGCTTATGGGTTACTAATCTGTTCTTCCAACTGAACACTTTATCACAAGCATCACATTGAAACATTTTTGCATCCAACTTAAAATGATGAAAATTGAGAATATTTAAAAAGTGGTTAAACGCATGGAAATGTAACAAATCTTAAACTTTATCTGAATGAAATTTTCAAATACTTTTTGTATAAATATCTGATTAACAATCCATTCCTTGAAGATACTTATTCGAAATTTTTATTTAATAAGAATGTCAAGTCTGTGTGTCTAGGTTTAACCAATGTTTTTCAAAAGTTGTGACAACCAAATTAAATTACGGTCGTAGTTGCTAAATTTCAGAGGACTTTGGATTATAAAAATGGAATGGGGAGAATATTGAAGGCATGCACTCGATATCTTACGTGTTTCACGTGTAAGCAAGTGTGTAAAAAATGTATACATTTGTTGTGAGAATGTACATATATGTGCAACACTGTTATTGGAGTACCTCTCAAGTAGCTTACGTGCTCATGCGTATTTTAATACCATCCTGAAAACCAATGGTCGAATGGTATACAAAACAAGACAAGCTAACTACAAAAGTACTTTTGTTTACAAACTGGTTTCATTTCGTGTTAGCCATATGCATATACTCCGTTTAGTTAACCTTGTGCGCAACCAAAGAGCAGTTTAGACGGACATGTAAACTTGGATACTGACACATATCTACATTCAATAATTCACATATACGTGAATCTCCACAATATTGTGGAATGCCATATGTGAATGTGAACTGTTGTGTGCTCATTATATATGAGCAGTTACCGGCGAGCCCAGATGCAAGTGACCCAACATCAGTGACTTTATCAATCAACTTGTTGTTTGTGACCAGCAATGCTAACATTTACCACTTGATTGTACCATATACATATTATAGAGATAAATGCACATATATATGTATATCATAAGAACTGGTGTTCTTAAGGTAACTTAATATGTTTATCGTATTTTTATAATCCACGAATGTGCACTACAAATAGTAGAAAATACCTGCCATGCCAATGTGCACAAATACAGGAGTATAATGAACGATCAATTATTAGCTATCGGTTTCTAGAAGGCACAAATATGATGTAGAACAAGTGCGCTTCATAATGAGTCGTCGAAAACTACTAGTGTAAAGCCACTTAAAGTAGACGCTAATATTTTCGGTCGCGCTAATTTATGTTTTATTAAACTTTGTTAGCCATTATTTCAACGCCGAGAGATTTCAAACTATTCTCAAACATTGCTTGCTACATTTAAGTATATCTTATACCTATATACTTCAAGCTATTGATTTAAAGTTAAAATAATCTATCCATAAAATCTTTTAAAACAAACCGTTAAATGCCAACACTATTTCCAAGGTTGACTTAATTATAAAAAAAACTTTTATTTTTGAATCAAGAAAAAGTCTTTACAAAACTTCCTACACCAAAGTAATATTCCACGACATTTTAAAAATCTTGTGTTTACCCAGAAAAACAATTTACGAGCACATGAAAATATCCACCTTGGAATTCACCAGTGCATTTAACAATGTTAGAAATCTATTTTGGCACTACCACAAACATACCAAGCAGAAACCCTATGCATGCAATTTGTGTGACAGTTTATTTGCAGATAGTTCGGGTTGGAGACGGCACATTAAATTTCATACCTTGGAGAAGACTTTCTTATGCATACTAGTTCATGTGGTTTAAAAAATAACAGTGAGACATACAAACTAATTAATTTATATACAAAAATATTTTTATTAAACTATCAGTACATAAATTCGAACAAAAAATCTTTAAAATGTACATGGTGAAACTATATTTTGACAAGTCCAAGCTATGAGCAAACATAATAGTAGTACTAAAATTTTGCGACTCTCCAAAGGGAATCAAATAATTTTATATTTTAAGCTACCTGATTTTCAAAAGAATGTTTAAATTTATGAACACTTAAAAAAATGGAGTACAAACAAACATAGGATAATTTTAATTAGGCTCTTTTCAATTACAACTATCAGTGTTCAATCATATTGTAGTTCCCTAGTTTCAGGCTGGTGAAAGATCATTTAATATTACAACATTTGAAAACAAAATTGAGCAACTAAATCTCTTTTCCTCAAACTTCCGTGCAAACAACATAAGCTTTATTTTTACAAGTTACTAACTATATGTTGAATCTAGAATTATGTAAACCCTAAGCAATCAGACTCTCTCCTAAAGATGAGTGGTCAGATGCCTTCTTAAGCTAGTTGGATGTGAGAAGGCAGCAAGGCAAATCTGGCATTGAATAGGCTTTTCGCCAGTATGAACTCTCATATGTACTCCCAACACAGTTTTGGTAGAAAATTGTTTGTCACATAAATTACAGATGTGTTTCTTGATTCCATGATGAACTGCTTTTATATGCTCTTGCATGTCACCTCGTCGAGTAAATGACTTTTGGCACAATTGACAAGTGTGCGCCGTTTCACCGCTGTGAACTAACAAGTGTTGTTTTAAATCCCTTTTGGTTGTGAATTTCTGGTGACATTCTTGACAGCTAAATCGCTTGACTTCAGTGTGTCTATCTTCATGTTTCCGTAGATCACTCTTTTTTGCAAATGCTTTTTCACAAATTTGACAGCGGAATGGCTTCTCTCCGGTATGGCTCTGAATGTGACCCTTCAAACCAGTTGCTGATGCAAGAAACCGATGACATATTTTACATTCAAATTCTGTTTCAGATTGATGTGTATTCAAGTGTCCTTTCAAGTAATCTTTTCGTCCAAATACTTTCTCACAATGGTCACACTTAAACTCTTTGATTCCACTATGTAGCAGTAAATGTTTTTTAAGATTACCTTGAAGAGAGAACGATTGCTTGCAAACGTTGCACGAGAAGGGCTTTTCTGCAGTATGAGACCGCATGTGAAGTCTCCAATGCGATTTTTGTACAAATGATTTGTCACACAAGTTGCAGTCGTGTGGTTTCTCTCCGAT
>JAQFZH010000824.1:0-27038 GCA_034695485.1 Entomobrya nivalis
TCCGATTTACTTTTTATGTCCCAAGCAGATAACATCTCCCCCGAAAAGTTTTCCTGCTCTACAATGTGAACCAGGGTTTGATGCAAATCCCAAGTGGTTATCAGTCTTTTTCTGTTTTCCACCAAATTTTGATAAGCGTAAGCATTTTTATTCCTAAATCCTTCCGGAACAACCACAAACATGAATGGCAGCTTGTCTTCCAGTTCGCCTTGGTTAATCCTTCGAATATGCCCAATTCTTGCACCATGGTCGCTTAACACAAATAAAACGGTATTGTCCAGATAACCACCCTTCCAATACCATTCCAGTGTCTCCTTCATTTCTCTATCTAGCAGGCTTGGTCCCTTGATAAAGTCATGAGTGAAGGCTGAGCTCCATCCAAACTGGAAAAAGTTTTCCTTTTCCCTGCTCATCACCTGGGCCACCTTTTTCATGTAGTCAAGCACCTGAAAAGGTGCTGTTCTAGGTCCTATACACATATTTGAAGTGATCCTCTTCTCATGTCCCAAATATTTGTTCATAATGCTTAGAAATGGTATAAAGTAGTATTCCGCCGAGTGTCTATTTTTTCCTTCAAAGCCAATCTTCAAATGATGCACGAGAGCAGCGTCAAGCTCATCTTCAGCGTACAAAGTGTGGTAGCCATGTTTCTCGTATTTCTTCCAAATGAAATCACACTTATCAGCCGAGTTATTCACGATGCAAGACTCCAGATAATCATCGCTCACAAAGTGGTTCGTTAGCAATGGTCCAATATTCGGGTATGTATTATCTACAAAAATCAAATCATTTAGTTGATTTTCAACGATGTTAAATAAAGGACATGGTTTGATTAAATAAACAAGTTAATTTGTTCCTCTTTTAACCTCCAATTTTATTGAATCCCTCCATATCCACTGCTTTCATTGTATTCCGAAGATATTCTAATGTTTCCGGCATGTTCCTCATCATACTCAGTCTAGACACCGAGTCCATTCCCAAGATAACCACATTCAGCTTATCAGCACCCCGCCCCCGCCCCTTTCGAGAACTCATTTTCTTCTTAAAAGGCACAAATGCATGCATATCAACGATTTTAGAACTATTCTCACTATTTTCTTTGAACACACATTCCACCGAAATAAACTCATACTCCTCCGGTATCCTCGTATCTTCAACAAGGTCTACTGGAAAGCACTTCTCCGAAAAGACTGTCTTCAAATCTAGCTTATTGGTATCCCCTTCCTCCTTCTCAGGGAAATTAATTTGGCGATAGCAACATGATTTTACTGGAACGTCTTCAACCAAACCAGCAGGATACAATCTTGAATAAGGTTCCACCGCTGAGTTGAACAACAAGGGAAACTTTTTGGTACAGTCGAGAGGTTCCAATATCTCATTTTCCATTAAATTCAAAATTTCAGGGTCATTTAAATTCAAGTCGGGAAACTGGCAGTGCTGCTGCTGTACTTCTTCAATTGGCTGTTGTTCTGTCAAGTCTTCAGTTGTACTACTACTGCTACTACTAATTGTGATCACTGGTTGTTTTTTCAATATTCTAAAATTGTTTAAAGGGGACGGTCCACTAAACAATGCATAATATATAATTAGCACTAAAATTAGCACTAAAATGTAATATGGCCTACGTAAAATACTGTTTCGACACATTGTGTTGTGATGATGATGGTTTGGTGCTTTGTACGTTGAAGAAATCATGGCTAAACAGCAGATTGGTGTAAATGTGAAGAAGAAAAAAAACAAAGAAATAAATTTATCAGAAGTAAATAATAGACAATTAAATATTTTATTGTTCTATGAACTTGGTGCTTTGTTCTACCAATTTGGTACTCTTATTGGTCTTATCGTTTAAACTGTTTAGACAATAGCAATACATTAAAATTTTATTATTTTCAGGTGAATGTAAACAAGAGCTTTGGTTTCCATGAGAATTTGTCCGTAAAATGTCTCCAGAGAGGTTTAATTCCTCTGTCCCATTTCCCCAACGTTGTGTAACCAACGCTTGAAAAGTACCGTTTCCTGGACTTGTTTGAAAGGTAATCAGAAAGTATTCATTCTCATCTTCGCCATCAAGAAAATAGAACAGTTTCGCTTCAAGAATCTGACTCAAATTAAGATGCGCACAGGAGCCGTTACTCTTCATGCTGAGCAAAGAGTTTATCGAGTTTACAGAGAATATTGCTGCGGGTTCAACAGAAGAATGGTTTAGTGAAAGGGTTTCCGTGTAACGATTACAGGGACAGTGCTTCACTGGAATGTTAGCTGTTTTGCAAGTGCGGTTCTTGGAAATTGGAAGAAATAAGCTGGTTCCTTCAAGTTCATTGGGAGCGGATGATTGGGGTGATATGAGATATTCTAGAGCTTCCGGTGGTAGTAAAATATGACGCAATGTTTGATGAACGTCCCGTACAGTTACCAATCGTTTTCGGTTATTTAAGAGGTTCCGGTGTGCTGTTGGATATTTCTTTTGGAAGGCGAGTGGCATCAAAATTTGCATAAATGGTGGATTATTTTCAATTTCCCCGGAACTTTGGTCACTTAGCAAAATTAAGAGTGTGTTGTTGAAATGACCATTTTGGTGACACCACTGCAAAAAGGATTTTAGATAGGTGTCATCTTCAAGAAATGATGGTGCTGATAACCAAGCAAACTGGAAAAAGTTGCCGTGTCGCCAAGTTGTCATTCTTGATATCATTTTTTGCATAAAGTCCAGCATAACTTGGAATGTAGGCCGAGGACCGTAACAATCAAACTTTTCCTTGACATAAGGATTATTACGATCATGTTCGTCCACCACGCTTGATACTGCGATTTGGGGGAAATAATAGTCGATTCCGTCTAAGGTAACATTTAATTTTAATTGTTGGACAAGTGACTTTGATTTTGTCGAGTTTCCAACTTGGTCCTCAGCAAAAAGGGTGTAGTATCCTGAGTTGGCGAAATTTTGCCAAATGAACGGACTACCAAGGGTACCATTAAAGGAGCTGTTTGTAAGGAGGGGCCTAAGGCTTGATAACATGTCATCTGAAAATAAGGTACACATTTTCTGTTTTCGAAAGTATTTAAAAAAAATTAATCATACATTTAAAAGCAAAATTCACCTCCAATTTGGTTGAACCCTTCCATTTCCACAGCATTCAGCTTCATCTCAAGATACTCGCCCGTTTCCTTAAATTGTCTTTTAAAATCCACCCTCGAAACTCCACCCATTCCCAAAATAATCACATTCATATTTTCCAATTCCTTAGTATCAATCCCCACTTTCTTCCCTTTCTCTTTCCGGTACATCTTTACCCTTTTGTGTGCACCATGTTTAAGTGGAGTAAACAGAGGGACATCAACGATATTCTTAAAAACCATGCTATCACTGCCCAATGGATCATATCGGCATTCAATCGCAATCACCTCCAAATCACCTGGAACCTTTGTCTCCCTCTTTAAACTTAACACCGAGCAAGTTTTTGTCTTTCTTGGAAATACACCCCGGAAGCAGCAGGATTTCAAAGAACTCGCAGTAGCCTCCGCTATCTTTTCCTTTAAAGGAACCAGCATTGGATAGAGTGAAGATCGGGACTCAAATAAAACTTGAAAGGTGTAAGTTCTGTGACACTTTTCATTCACCAACCCACTTTTATTCGAAGTCTCCAAAATATAATCAATCTTACTAATTTGACACGTTTCCACTTCCGGTTTCGCTGTTGACATGGTAATAAGTTGGGTAGTATCATCATTTAATTTTGGTACTTCTGTTCTCGTGTTCACCAATGAATTGGTACTCAACCCCAATTTATGACTTAATGCTTTCAGCATTCTGTACAATGTGTAATTTATAAAAAGTAAAAATACAATAATAACCAGGTATTTGACCAATTTTTTAAAATATCTAAAAGACATTCTAAATGGGAACTTGATTTTCGTCATGATTTATTTATTTTTTCCATTTAAATTATTACAAAAAACTTATGCTTAAAATTTAAAAATAATTTAACACACAATCTTTTCAACTACCTTAAATGAAATTGAATTGAGCAAGCTAATAAACTAATAAACCTTGAATAAACTAATTAAGTTTTTTAATGATCTTCTTCACAATAGCAATACAATTTCGCCTGTCTGTCATCCACACACCAGCTCTGATTCCCGTACAAGTTTGTCCTCAATATTTTCCCTGACACAGTCCAGTTCCTCTTCGCCATTTGCATTGTATCGTGTACCACCAGCGCCTCAAACTGCCCTTCACCCGGCACCGTCTCAAAGTTAATTTGATAACCTTGCCATATCGTACTCTTGCCAAAACTCACTTTCCCCGCACTCTTTATCCTTTTCAATCCCAACTTTGCGCAAACCTTGCCAAATTTCTTGTCGCGACGTAACCCTTTATTTATCGTTTTCACTGCGAAATTCGCCCCAAAAATCACATCTTCATCTTTTATGTCCACCTGGGTCACTTGATGATTACAGGTACAGTATGAATCCGGAATACCAGCGGTTTTACAGGTGCGCTCCTTTGAAATCGGGAGAAATAGACTTATCCCAGGAGAATTTTCTTCTGAGGAATTTGGGATCAGGTGAGGGTCACGATCACGATCCTGGAACGCTGCCTCCCTCAAAGGCATCACCTGATCATTCACCTGTTCATCCAAGTATAGTAAATCAAGTAGGGTCTGATGAAGATCCCAAACGGTCACCAGTCTTTGGCGATTCGTCAGTAAATTTTGGTAAGCCTTTTTGTATTTTTGGCGGAACCATGGCGGAAATACTAAATGCATTGCTGGTAGTCTTTCTTCTAGTTGGCCTTGATAATAGCTGCGAATTGGACCCCATCTAGCGCCATGATCCCCCATGACAATTAGTAGTGTGTTATTTAAATGGCCTTCACTCTGCAGCCATTTTAAAAACTCTAAAAAATGTGAATCCAGAAGATAGCCAGCATTTAGAAAGTCATGAGTTGCTGATGACGACCAAACGAACTGGAATAAATTACTACTTTTATGGATGGTCACCTCACTAATTAACTTTTTGATGTAGTCGACCATCACCAAGAAGGATAGTCTTGGACCACAACACATTTTTGAAAAGAGTAGCTTTCCTGTACCAATATGCTTATCAGCAGCGGACCAAAATGGACGGAGATAGTAATCGGTGGGAGGCTTCTTAAAGCCATTTTTTAAATAATGAAATAATCCCAGCCTTCTATCATCATCCGTATAACTTGTGAGATAGCCAGCTTTTTTAAAGTGGTTCCAAATGAAGGGACATGTGTCAAAGCTGTAGTTCACTTCACACTCGAGATTCTCTTCGTCATCCCCCACGATCGGCAGATTTGTAAGGAAAGGCCCCAAATTTGGCAATGAATTGTCGCCGATTTTGTTGTACATTTGCATGTCAACTGCGTGAAGACTGTTGAGGAGGTAATCATGACTGCCGGCAAAAGTGCGAATGAAATTATTTCGGGACATTGCATCCAATCCGAAAACCAGAACATTCATCTTGTTTCCATTCTTTCCAGTATTTCCTTCAGAACTATCCACTTCCGGTTCCGGTATCGGCGACGGTGGCTTTACAAAGGTATGCATGTCAACAATTGTATTAAAGACACTTTCGGGATGAGTGGGTAAAACATCCTCGGGTCTTTTGACTATGTCCATTTTTTTGTGCTGACATTCAATTGAAATGAATTGATGATTGGCTGGGTCCACTATTTTGGTTTCCTTGTCCAGTGACACAGGATAGCATATTTGGGACAGAGTGAAACTGTGATCGGGCCACATGCTGACTCTACCTCCTCTTGAAATTGTGCGGTAGCAGCAGCCATGAATCGTAAACTTTTCGGAAAAATCCGCCATGCTTCTCAAAGGAATTAGTCTGGGATAAGGTTCCATGCTGGATGAGAACAGCATAGGATAACTGACATTACAGTTTTCAAAATCTTCCAAATCATCTTTATCTTCAAAAATTGCTTCAACGATGGATGGCTCAAACGGCTGGGTTTTTGGGATGTGGCATGCCAAATCTGACAAGTCCTCTGGAACTGAGGCTTCCAGTGAGTTTCCAATTTTTGCGAAAAAATTGTTAATGTTTAAAAGATAACTTTGTTGATGAAAATTATGGTGGATTTTTGTTGAGTATAGTAATATGTAGAGAATTACACTAACAAGTGTAATTATGTAGAAAAATAAATGACGTTTTGGAGGGTAAACAAGGGGATTATTGTTTTGCATGTTTGATTTTATTTTTAATTTTTTTTTAAATGTTGAATGTACATTTTTCGATTTTTGTACAAAGTACACAAACCTGGTTGACTTTGTAAGGCAGGCATGTAATATAAAATACGTGGAATTATTTTTATAACAATACAATTGTTTGACTTCTAAGAATTAATAATAGTAAATGATAAGTACTAGAGTAAATTAATATAAAAAATATTATGAATAAAAACATTTAACAAAACAATGCGAGTAATAAACTTATATGTTATAATAATAAAGCTATTTAAAAGCGAACATAAGTATGACAATAGGAACTAATATCACAAAAATGAGATACAAATGAGACCTCGGCTTACACACTGTTTCTGCTATGTACACTACACTGGAATTGGCTTCTGGAAGAGGCTGGGGCAATTTGATAACAACCTAAAAATAAAATAAAATAAAAATCATTAATTTTCTGTACTAAACCTTTCATTTTAAATAAATTTCCGTATAAAATAGTTAAATTTTTACCTTTTCTGACGAAACAAATCCAAACTTTATATGACATTCCTTCACATTCGTACAATTCTTCACAGGCTCGGGCAATTGATACTCCATTTTCTCTAGTTCAAACTTGGTCCTCACCAAATTCGTCTCCCTTTCATTCTCCGAGCCAAAAATAAAATAGTAGTAATCCCTTTCCTGAACCTGAAATGTAAATGAGTTTGATTCCAACCCAGTTATATTCTTGTTCAAAAGGAGATCCTCAAATGCTCCATCTTCCACGCAGCCATCTTCATTCGGAATTTTAAAGCTGGCAATGATACCCTCACATTTTAATAGCGCTTCTTCACTGCTTGAGAAACTAGACTCGGATTCCGACATGGATCCATCCTCACCAGTAATCGAACTATTGATAACTCCACTATGTTGACTATGCTGCTCCTTCCAAATGCTCTGTGGAGTCTGGACAGGTTTACCCAGAAGATCAATCACTGAAATGTTACTACGGGGCAATATGAAATTATCGCTTTCTGTAACATTGTCATTTATCGAATCATCCTCAAATGCACCATTTTCACCAGATTCCGTATCAGGACGGATGTCAACAGCTTGGCGTCGTCGTCGAATGGTACCATGTTCAATGCCATCGTTTAGAGTGGAGGTCGTCGTTGGTGGTATAGCTGTTGTAGTGGTATCTTCTTTGCTGGCGTTAGTGCTATTTGTACTTGTAGTTGTGGAATTAAGAAGCATCCAGTCTTCCAATGTCTTCTGAATTTTTCCCCGACTGTCGGGATGACTCTGTAGGAAATTCTTGAGTCTCGATAAAATATTTCCAGAGTCTTCCTTTTGCCCAGCTTCCTTTGACTTTCCCCCGGGGGAAGATTGACCTTGAGCTCCTCCTCCACTAGGATTTTTTCCACGCATACTTTCATAAGAAGTGGAACCTGACACATCATCCGAGTTACCTGCGCTATCATTCTCCCCAACGTAGGCACAATACTGCATGTGATTATTTCCTCGGACAATAAGTAAAGTACCACCTTTAAATTTGGCACATGTCTTGATTGTAAATGTGGACCCTGGAAGGAGGTACAGCCCCCAATACTCCTTCTGGTCATCCGGAATTTTCATTGTTTGGTCAACTGTTAGGGTGGTAGGCGTTTTAAAAACTTGTGGTTCTCCTTGTGTAACATAAGCTGTGAAGGAGGTGTTCACTTTAATAGTTTCCGCTTCACACCAGGTCGTTGAGATTCGTTGGTCCAGGATCCTCATGTCGGAAGGATGAAGTACGTATGAGCTTGATCCATAAATTACAAAGCGCATCAAAAGGGGAACGGAAATAAGAAGGGAGGGCAGGATTATCGCGGTTGTGCAGAATATAAATACTCGTCTGGGTCCCTTCCATTTTGATGTTCCGTCTGAAAAAATAATTAAATTAATTCCAATTAGCTTTAGGCGGATTTTTTGGGATAAAAAAAGCTGTCGTGGGTATGGTATAACTTTGAGTATCCAGATATCTGTCGCTGTCTCCAATCACGTATGACGAGTAGTGCAGCGAAAAATACTCATCTGAATTAACATTATTTGAGGATTTATTATTTGAACTAGTCATTATGCTTTTAAAAAGTATGCAATTAACTTTCTTGAACCTTTAGAAAGTAAAATTTCAAACTGACATTGGAACAAATAAAATGACTATACAGTTTTCCAGCAAACAATGCAAACAAGATAACAATTGGGTTATCTTATCATATCAGTTTTTATCTGACAGCTTATCTGACAATGTATAATATCATAACTGCGCTTATTAAAAAAAATTACCTGGCGAGTGATACTGATACTGGTTAGCACTTGGAAATGTCGGTGGTCGTGCAAACGTTGAGCTTCCATACGCACTTGCCATAATAGTTTTTCATTTACGCACTCATTTAACTTTCTCGCAAAACCATAAACTCTCACAGAATTCACCTCCGAAATCCACATTCAAGCTTTGTCCGCTTGCTCAACAACTTGTTGTTTTAACAGAAATTGAAGCTTATTGTTCAAATAAATCAATTAAAACCACACGCAACTAAAAAAAAGTTCCTCTTGCAACCACCAACTTCAAAACATTAATGTTGGCAAGTGAGAACTTTACTTGATGCAACGAAGATTTACAAAATTCTAAGAAATGACGATGAGCATGATATCTTGAATTGAATGACATACATGTTCACTCCCCTACAAAGTATATATCATCAGCAGTGGTCGCACTCGCAATCCCATAAAAACTACATCTCATAGTGATCCTACATGTCCACGAAGGCGATGACGACCATGAATCCAAATTTGGCCATGCTTTCTTTTGTTTTTGTTTTTATTATACAACAAGCAACATGTTGCAAGAGTTGATGAAGTGAAGAAGCCCCAAGAGGACTTCTGGTATATTTTCAGAGTGAAATTACTTTTTATTGATCTGATGCAAATGGAAAAAAGCATTAGATTGCTGAAAATGTTGTAATGCCATTAAAACTGTATACTTGTAGGAGAATAAGAATAGAGTAATAGGTGCTGGATTTGTTTGGATAATATAATTTTGGAGATGGCAACTAGAAACTTTGCAAAATCTGAACTGTGTCTAGTCTAAATAGTCATCATTACTATAAGTAACACAAGAATCCACTTTCATCATTCACGTATATCGTATGTTCCTTGTTCCTACCTATTATATCGCTTTACAAATAACAAATTTTCTTAGACCAGCAGCCATCAAAGTAGCATAAAAGGATACATGAGCCGAGAATTCATTGTGTTTTGGGATAAAAATCGTGACAAAAAATTGCTTTCAGTCAGAGTCATAGGCAGGCGCATGAATAAAACGCTGACGCTGTGCAGATGACTAAAAAGCTGAAAATGCAAGCAAAGCGAAAGGAAGGGAATAGAACGTACGTACATACGCATTACATTAGTTTTTTCAAACGATCTCAGTCCAAACTAAACAACAAAGCAAAGCAACATCGCACTCTGCTCTGCACGCACGCACCAAACTAATTAAGCTACATACATACAACATTCATGAGTCTTTTTCATATCATGTCTAATGAATGGTGGTAAACGAACACTGCATAAAAATAAAAATACCGACACGTGCCTTGATATCTGTTGAAAAAAATGACTAAATTGTTCATGAATGTAAATAATAGTATTTAGCCTTTAATTTCAATACGTTCAAGTCAAGATAATAATATTCTCAATAATTTAGTAACAATTAATATCTCTGTTAATTAGTAAAATATTTATAACTTCTATTTTTACATTAAAAAATGATATTTATCAAAGTTAATTCTTTAATTATTAATCTTTGAGCGCTTCTTTTCCTTCGAGTCTTGTTTGCTTTGCTCTCGTCTTCTTTTCGACAATGTATTTCTGGGATCATAAATATCAAACCAGTCGTCTCCTTTTAAATTAGCGTCCTTTGCTTGCACATCATCCTTATTTTCATTTTGCAGCTTTTTGGCTAGCCATGAAATATCATCAGGTTTATCTTCTTCTTCACCTTCCTCCACATCTTCCCCATCCTCTACAATTACACCCTCTTTTTTTGAAGACAATGCTTCGCTATCCCCACCAAATGTTTCCTTGGCAGCCTCAATTTTACTTTTAAACTTTTCCAACAACGCCATTGTCATATCCTCCCTAGCGGATCCCTTTTTCGGTGCCTTTGCCTTGACACTCTTGTATTTCAACTGTTCATCCATGAAGTCTTTGATAACTGCATTGTCTGCTGCCAATTTTGTAGCCTTCTCTTCTGCTTCTTTTGCAGCGTTCTCAGCTTCCTTGTCGTGAACCACTTTTTCCTGCCGCATAGATTTCTTCAACTCTTTGTATTCCTTGCGAAGATCCTCCACTTTCTGCTTTTGTTTCATTTTCTCATCTTTCCCCAAATAATATTCTTCTTCACCATCTTCCTCATCATCCTCATTATCAGCCTTTTTGGGTTTAGATTTGGAAGAAGATGATGAAGTACCGTCCTTTTTCTGCTTCAGCTTGTCACGAACAGATTGCACTTCTACTTTGCTCAGCTCATCCACCTTTTCATCAACTTCCTTTTCACTTTCCGAGCCTGACTCAGATTCTGCACCTTTGGAAGACTTGCTTTTGCTTCGTTTTGATGGTGACAAAGGTTCTACTGCTGGCTGTGCGCTAAGTTTTGGATCGTTTGTTAAATCATGGCTTGATTTCCCTTTGCCCGAAAACTTTTTGTTCACTTCTGCAACTTCTTCTTCGTCTTCTTCTGCTTCCTCGCCGAAACTCAAAAGTTTATAATTTCTATAAAACAACATATTCAATTCATTTAGCATTGGATTCTAGTTATTAGCCATTAACTGGAATGAAATTTATGGAAAATATGTATAATAATGAGTTATCTTATCTCCTTTCTTACTTGGTTGCGGCTGCTTTAGATTTATTCTTATCCTTCTTATCGTCCTTAATTTTTTTGATCGATTCCCGAGGTACAATATCTGGAAAAGGATTACTGAGCACCTTCGTTCGCAGTATTTTGTGAGGATACAGTGGTTTATCGTCCTGTAAAATTTGTAACAATTCACAATTAAACTTTATTTGTGCTGGCTGTGATTGTTGGAAAGCATACGAGTTTTAAAGAACTAAAAATTACCTCATCTGTTAAGCCATCCTCTAACTTAAGTACATTGTATATTGTATCCCCTCCAGCTTTCCCAAAGATTGTATGCTTATTTTGAAGTTCTGGAGTTTGACCCAAAGTGAAGAAGAACTGAGATCCGTTGTCATGCTTCCCAGCATTTGCCATTGCCACTAAGCCTCTCCTAACAAACCTCAGTCTTTGGTGAAATTCATCCTGAAAATAAATAATTTTTGTTCCCATAACTTGAGCTTTCATTCCTGTTCCTTTTGAACATGAAACAACAATTTCTCATTATCAATTATTAAACTTTTATATACCTTAAATGGCTTGCCCCAAACTGAATTACCTCCAGTGCCAGTACCAGTGGGATCTCCACCTTGAACAATGAAGCCCTTCACAAGGCGATGGAAAATGGTTCCATCGTAGTATCCTTCCATACACAACTGCACAAAATTTCGACATGCTTTCGGAGCTTCCCGTGACCAAAGTTCTATGTCAATGTCCCCCGCCGTGGTTTCCAAACAAATCTATTAAACACAAAAATATATCCCTTCAATCAATCAAACCCATAACTTATGCCACAATTAAAATTTACAATTATCCAATTTTCAAAGCATATTTACCTTTCCTTCCGTCGGGGGTTCCTGAATGTAAATGTTACTCATTTTGACAGCGTTGTTTCACTGCCTTGTTCAGAGAACTAGTTAACTAACACCTAAATTAACTTAATTAATCAGCAATTAATGAATATAAACAATTTAAAAACACCCGAGCAAGCAAATGTCAATGCACTGCATTTTGCACAGTTGTCCTTTAAAATCAAATACACTTAACACTTGTCAACTTGTTCTTGTGTTTTGTTTTCCATCGGATCCAACATCCAGCTTTGCTGTTTTTGTTTACCGAAAGGGTTGACGAATTCAAATAGCGCGCTAACTTTGCTGATTGGCAGAAACTGACAGTGTTGTAGCAGCTGACCTGCAGTCGGACTATTTGTGTTTCGTCAATTCCCTTTTTGCTTATTGCTACTGCCTCTTATCCTTTTCTCAGCAGCACAAAAAGCAGCCAAATAATCGCTCTGTCATTTTTGCAAACTCACATTTTTTGGCAATACAAAGTTCTACTTTTTACTACCACTTCATTGTTGTTACCAAGTTACAATTAATTCCCGGAACTATTAGTAATTAAGAAGACAATCTAATTTTGTGTTCTAGCTAGTTTAACAGTTGAAGTGTAGTTTAATTATTGCGTAGTAACTAACTACAAGAGGTAATTGATTGTAGTTGTTGTGTGATTAATTAATTTTTATGGTTGGTATTTCAGGTTTATTGTTAAACGTGCAGTATTTAAATTACGTTGTTATTTTTAAATGATTAAAAACAGGTAATCATGTCCGAGGGTCACGAAGATTTAATTGCCCAGTTCAGTGAGATTACGGGTGCGGATAATGAGAGAGCGAGGTTTTATTTAGAAGCCTCCGGTTGGCAAATGCAGGTTAGTGTTTAATATTAATAATAGTTAAATTTAGAAGGTCACAATGTCAGCCAGCTGCAGCTGACGTATAAAAAGTAATATTTAATGCGTAATGTTTTAATTAACGCATTTTTATTGATAGCTGGCTACTCAAAGCTTTTTTGAGGGCGATGCGGAACCAGAAGACATGGTCCAAGATAATGAAGACTCTGATCCGGAAGTTGACGCGGAAACTCGGCAGCGACTTGTTGAACAAAATATTCAAGGAATGCTTCGGCAGATGATTCCACAAAGTACTGCTGCAGCCGCTGCCGCTGCAGGTGCTGGTGGCGGTAAACCGAAAACAAAAAAGGCTAAGAAATCTTCTGCTCCTCGATCCGGAGTTATGACTCTAGGAGCTTTGAAAAACGAAGAATCTGATGATGAGAGTAGCGATGAGGAAGAAAAGGGTCAAGCATTTTATGCTGGAGGATCCCAGTCAAGTGGGCAGCAGGTCCTGGGACCTCCCAGACGTCGAGATGAACTTGTAGCAGAAATGTTCCGGAGAGCAAGGGAGTAAGATGATTTCAATTAAATATTAAAGAACCGTATTTGCCAAGCCAAGTAAAGCGACGCTATAATTTAAAATTTGTTTTTTTTTAAATTTCTCAAAGGGCCGGAGCTCAAGAACTCGAAGGACCCCCTCAAATGATCAAGAAGAAGTCGTCAGCTGGTGGTGGTGGTGGCGGTGCATTTTCTGGTGCCGGCTACAAATTGGGCGACACTACCAGTGAAGCCGGTGAAACTGTTGGCTCGTCTGCCTCTAACGCAAATACAGCAGAATCTCGAGAGGTTGGTGTAGTACTTCGCCTTTGGAGTGCTGGCTTTACTGTCAACGACGGACCACTACGCAGCTACACGGATCCATCCAACATGGAATTCCTATCGTCTGTCAAACGGGGGGAAGTGCCCAGAGAGTTGATTAGGGAGTATCAAGGCCGAGAAATTGACATGACCATGGAAGACAAGAGACATGAAGACTATGTACCGGCCAAGAATCAGGTTGCAGCGTTTGTTGGCAAAGGTCACACTTTGGGAAGCCCAGCACCTGCGACGGTTGGTTCCACGGGAACACAATCAGAAGATGATAAAAAGGCTGGTGAAACGGCTGCCCGAGAGCAGGTCCCGTTAGCTGACGGAGCTCCCACGACAAACATTCAGTTTAGACTTTCCGACGGTTCTCGTCTTGTGGCCCGCTTTAATCCAACTCATACTGTTAATGATCTTCATAGTTATATTAACGTGTAAGTTAAAGATAACTCTTGTTCTTGTCTAAACAATTGGCCCTTTAATCAATGTAAAAAAAAGTAAAAAATATATTCTGAATGTAATGTTGATGTTATTTTTGTTCCAGTGCGAGACCTCAGTATGCCGCCGTCAATTACGTGCTCACCCTCTTCCCCAACACAGAGCTCATCGACAAGTCCCAGACTTTAGAATCCGCTAAGCTTTCAAATGCCGCTTTAATCCAAAAAATTAAGCAGTAAACAAGATTTGGTGATAAATGGTAAGGTAAGTTTAGCTTTACTGTTTAGGTTACAGAAAGAACAAACTTCCAATTATTATCATCTAATCTCATGTTTTAGTTATCGCAAAAAAATGTTTCAAAATATTTTCAATGGAAGTCAATGAGAATTATCATTCTGTACAATGTAAATTGAAAGGCAGTCAGTAAATTCATTCATCAATTTAGAATTTAGTCTCTGTTTCATCTTAGTAATTAATGAATTAGTAACTTGTCTTGTATCATCACTTGTTTAATGTACTAAAAGGAATCACCACCATTTCATACGATGTTTCAATTATTTCCAAACCAGTGCACAAGTTTTGTAATTAAATCAACAACTGTTGCAGTAAATGTGTAGTATGAAATATATAAGTATAGTCATTCCTCCTCCCATTTCACTTTTTTGTTATTGTCGATATTCTAAAAAATAAGCGGTGGTTAAGAATATAAGATTTAATTAGCGTTTTTAACATAACGTTTACTTTAATATGCATACATTTAATATGTATTTATAATTCGTAAAAAAATATGAGAAAATAAAATGCGACGAAAAAAATTGAACTGCTTAATTGAGTCATTGATTTTTATTCGGTTAGCCAAACAGATAATTTGATTACATTGCCATTCATTACATGTCAATGTTAAGTGTACAAAAATTGATGGATAAACGAATTTATGGCTGATTGGCACAACATTATATTTACAAATTACTTAACGATAATTATACCAAAATTCAAATGCATTTGTCCGCTTATTTTTAATTGCAGAAAAATTATAGTGATAACTTTAACTTACACAAGTCACGATCTTTATTGTCATAAAAGTGTAACAAGCTTTTCTTAAAACATATTTTTTTAACAATTAACAACGTATGCGACAATAAACGAGAACAACGTTACATTACAACTTATTAAATCTCTTCTGATTAGCTGATTATCTATTAACATTTTATCAAAACGTCTTTTATTTTAAAATCTCAAGAAATTGTTTTTACTTAGCTGCATCTGTCATCTAATTAGTTACCTGTCTATCATATCAATTCAAATGATTTTGTTCTCGTTTTGTGTTTGTAAGGCATAAGGACTCTGTTTTGAGGATGAGTCTTTTTTTAAACGAGGTGAAGTATTAATTTAACCACATTCCACCTTTAACAAGTTATTCAACAAAATCCTAATTACAAATAAAACAAGGTTAACTATCAAGTAGAAAATAAGGAGCTCACTGTATAACTTAACCACTTAACTCTTTAATGACTGATTAATGAATGATTGATTTTGTCCGTATTAATTTTACAACACATCATTTTCTTGTGCCTTTTTTGGGTTGTTCTGGTGTTTTTCGCTGAAAATGCTATCCTGGTGATGCGACACTTTTTTGTGCACTTTCAAACCTCCAAACTTGCCCATTCCTCCCCGATCCTCAACCAAGTTGTCTACCACCTCGCCACTATTTTGGACTGGGTTCTGATTCTTATTGCCTGCCACCATTTGGTCACCACCTTGGCCTTCATTATCTGGTGGCCTAACACCATGACCATTCTTTATGACAAATGCATCATCAAATTGAGGCTGTTGTTGTTGCGCCGCAGGGTCTTGTTTGGCGTCATAAGCACCTACTCCACCACCGCCCAAATTTAGCTCGTTAATTGAGCCAGCACCCAAGGCTGGATTGTGGTTTACATCTAGGGGATGAGAACGAAGGGCAGCAGCTTGAGAGGCAGGAGTTCCAAACACTTCCAGAACTTCTAGCACATTTCGAAGTCTGTCGTATTCATGCTTGTAGATCAGAAAACAAATGAAGCTGACCAGGCCCAGGGATACAATCATTAATTGTTGATATTTCTTCATTTTTCCCTTTCGTCTTTAATAAACTAGCCACCTTTTTGAGTGATGATGATGGGGAATAGGCTTTACCTTCCAATCATGACAGTTTCTTTTGATAATCTCGTTGCTGGACTAACTAGCTACAAAATCAGAATCCAAATAAATTGTTTACTTTAAATACCTTTATATTGCCTTACTTTTGCTTGGTATATTTTCGATCACTCGAAAACTTAAATAATTTTAAGCAATCTTACACGTCAATCTCAATCAAAGTCACACGAACTTGATAAGCGAAGCTATGAAAAGACGTTAGTTTTGATTGTCCTTGAAATTGATTTCAAGATGACCTCCAGTTCCAGTCACAGGCCAGTAGTATTTGTTAGTTTTCTGTCTTCAAAACAATTTGAAGCAACATAACATAAAGCAGAGCCAGAGCTACATTCATCATTCTTCGGGGCACAGAGATGAGTTGATTTGCTGTGCAAACGTACACAGTACACAGCGCCAAACATTGCTGGCTTCAGCTTTACCAGAAAGAGACATCTGACTGAAATAGTAATGTTATGTTGAATGTGGGTAGATCTCTCACGTTATGCGTTATAACGCGTTATACTCAAGCTCAACTAATGAACCAACATTAATTTTTGTGTAAGAAAGTAGGACCACGTGTACTGGAGTTCAAAGAATCAAAGTTGATGAAATTACTAATTAAGTACCTACAAAACATGTAATAGATTTTAACACCGGTTTAAACGATGCATATTTACAAATTCCGCTAAATACCAGCATATTTCTTTATTAGTTTTCGAAATACAATGATCGCGATGAACCTATTACATGAAAACTGTTTATTTAGTCCAGGGTTAGTTATTTTGTAAAATAAGTTTTTTCAAGAATACTTAATAACTTACAATTAAAACAATAAATTACGAGCATGCTAATAAATAAATATGATTCAATAAATAGAAATATATCAATTTTATGTTATATGTACTTAGATTCGTATGAATAACGATAAATTGACCCTTATCAAGCAAAGCTAAAGCTACATAATTGCTAACAAAACAAATTAGTATAACAGTTTACATTACTTAGCTGCTGATATGGTTTAAAGTTGCAAAAGGTCAGCTGCCCTTGGTATATAGATATGACTTCATAAAAACTCCTAAAATTACAAGATTAACAAATTTTGTTTTCTGGGAAATGTACGTTGGAATAACATAAGTAAAATTACTTATTCTGGAAAATTGTCAAGTACTGTATTTCTCTGCTATGTATAAATAATGCGTGTACATATTATGTATTATATTCCTATTAGGCTACTATTCAACAAGATAAGATTCCTTATCAATTTGTCATAAAAAATATGTCGTAAATCTTTTTGGTTCTCTTTTTTTCTATTTACGATTTTTTTATCATTTAAAATACTTTAATGCTCTTGAACAATAAATAGTTATTTTGATTTGTAGAAAAACAAGTGAAAGCTCAATTTTTAGTACTTTTTGGCATTTTGTGATTGTTCAGCATTTGTTTTTACAAAAGTATCTATTATATATAAATGCACTGTATATATAAATAAATAAATACGTTTAGCAATCAAAAAATTAAGTACTATTCTAAATAAAATACAATTAAATAAATGCCTTTAAATTGTTTGAAATGAAAGAATCTTTAACAAAAGCATCCACGAGAGGATTGGACTGATTATCTCTGTACACTATTTGGTATGGTAGACATTTTAAGACTGCTTGTTTGATTATCAAAAGGAAACATGGTAAAAGTTAGGTCTAAATTATTCAAGTACTCTAGTGGCTGGACGTGGTGTGGTGGCCGTGACTGCATTCTATGGCTTCATTCAACAAGGCAATTTTGGGGATTTGACTTGACTGAAAAATGTAGTAACTACTATGCAAGTTGCAATGCAATAATAAATTATTAGTTTTTTTTCAGTTATTCCTCTTCAGTTCAGACTTTTACGTGTCGTTGGTTAACAGAAAACGTTCATTTAAAAAAAATCGACTTGCATTTAAACATTTGTTTAGTCTTCAATTCTTTCTGTCGTTGGATTGCCGTATGGATTCATGGGAATAGTTTCTTCGGGAAAGGACTGTCTATCCTGGGCAGAAATTTGGGCAATTTTACTGTTTCCACTACCAACAACATCTGCACCACCTGCAGAGTTTTTGTATGATGATAGGGAAGATTGTCTTCGATCGGCTGCTAAGGCGTCAACCGCGTCAATGGTCATGTAACGAAGCAGAGTGGACGGAGCGTAGAACTGTTGACCGTCGGTGGAGTCGTAGTGCATGTTATGATCTTCGCAGAAACATAGAAATAATGTGTCCACAGCCATCTAATAAAATAGACAGACAGTTAATTAAGTTATTCAAATAAAGTTAAGTTATTTAGATTGGGTTTTAAAGTAAGTACCTCAAACACGGAAATTACACAGTGAGCCACAAAGTAGGCGAAAATAATTGTAAGTAGCACAGGAATTGCATAAAAGTACAATCGGTCATCCTGCTGAAAGTAAACCACGGCAATAAGTCCGGTGAGTAAGGCCGCTGTGCATTTTGCCAGGAAGAGGATGCAGTCTCCAATGCTATTTATAACGCTTATTTGCAAAGCATTCTGGACAAGGGCTGAAAAAGCTAGTTTTGCTGCTGGACAAAATCCCACGCCTTGAATGGCTATTACAGTGTACGCATTGTGATGAACGTAGCGCATGCATCTTTCAAAGCAACAGAGGCACTGCAGACAACAAGCATTTAACCACCGGGCCCATTTGAAGTCATCCCATTTACGTAACCTATACAAAAGTCGATTTAAAAAGTAAATTAAACTATTTCTTAAAATAACATGCATTCAGTTTTAAAGAAAGGTTTCTTACACTCTGTCTGCAAACTTAAGTACCAATCTAGGAACTTTTACTAAGGTTATCAGTAAGGATCCCAGAGCAACGCTGCCAAGATGATATTTTATCAGCCTGAAAATCGATTCCATAATGACGCATCTTAATTGCGCCCGATTTCTACAAAATATAAAGATTTTTTCATCAGTTTACAATAATTACTTTATAAAGCTTAAAAACTGCGGTACTGGAAAGGTAGAAAATTCACCTGGAAAAGTACCAAGCTGCCACAGAACTTGCTATGACCATTTGCTGACATGCTAAAATAAATTCAGAACACCATATCAACCCAAAAATGTAGATCCACCACAGATACTTGACCCAAATGCTGCCGGAATACTCGATAATTGTGAATGTGGGCATAGAACTCAAGGAAACAGAGCCGTTTCCTTGAGCCTGAAACTGTGGAGGGAACTCAGTTTGGCTTAAAGATTGAGCCTCTGGAATGTCTGTGTCATTACTCGTTGTGTCCACTTCAATCGTGTCATTTAACGCTGGTACAATGGAGGAAGTGTTGAAAATAAAATCAGATTCACCGCTACTGCTTAGTGGATAAAAAGGTACGTGCTTCGGGAGTGCCTCGTCTGCAGTTGCTAAACAGAGAACAATGTAGAGCCACACACAGAAGAAGGCGGTGAGGGAAAGATAAGTTAGGAAAGGTTGGATAACCAAACAAGGCATAGCTATTAAGGCAGACCCAGCTTCACGGAAAAGTCGCACCACGATACGCACGCGGTTGCGTAGGTATACCACAATTAAAACAAGGAGAAATGTGAAAATTGTGGAAATTATGCTGTAGGAGAGGAAGGCTGACTCATTGCGAACAATTTCATTTAGCAGCATATTTCGGTCAGTACTATCCAGTTGCATTTTAATACTTGCGTACGTCCACCACATGAATGCCGTAAAGCCTGTCAAATAAAATAATTGTATAAGGCAATTACATTACTGAACCGTTAATAGCCAAGTTTAAAGTTAATTAGCTTTTGTGGTTATTATTTGCTTACCAACACAAATAAGTGCAGTGATGATCATGATAAAGTAGGAGATCAGAGCAGTCATCCAGTGAAGCAGGATAATAAGCGCGAATGAGATCACTGCAATAAATGTAATTAACAAAAGGAAACATTAATAGATAATTATTCAGTTGAACATACTTTGTAATTATGAGACAATAAGTTAAGTTTATACCAAACGAAAAGCTGGTTAACACAAGGACTGACACCCAAGTGACCGCAAGGTCTCCCAAAATTTGTTTGAAAATGTTGAGACTATTGAGGTACTCGTAAATATTCGCGAAGGCGACTCCTTTCGAAAGTTTGGATGTTGGATCGGGAATGCACCTTTTCAAAATGGGCAGACTAGAAGCACAAAAAAAAATCTGTTTAATTTCTAATTTGATTTTAGATTATTTAACGAATTGTTTAAATGCGTACCTAGAATAAATAGGAAAGTTTGGGCAGTCCGTTTCCGACACTTTTAAATCAAGCTGTGATGTTGGTAATGACGATAAATTATCCGTTTGGTTGGTGATGTTAAAGTTGTACTGACACAAGTTGACGTTCCTCTCCTCATAAAAATTGATTAATCCCTCCATATTGTCAATAACTGTGGACGGGCATTCTTGCACACAGATCCTTTTGGAGGTGTCCATGTCGTGAAGGTTGAAGAAAAAGACGTAGGGTCTGTCGCTCATATCCTGACCGGATAAAGAGTAGTCGTCAAATCCTACGTTAGTTGTGCCACACACATTTCCAAAACTGTCCATTCCGTTAATTAGCCTCAGTGGATTACCATATACAAACGCAAATACTCCTATGAGAAGCTTCACAAAAATACAACCAAATTACAACACATTCAAATTCAAGAACTAACTAACTAAATTAAGATTAAATTATTAGCTTACCAAAATACAACAAAACATGATATAAACTATAAGATAAGCGCAATCCGTGCAGCCTCTTGGTTTTGGAATGATAACTTCGTGTTCCACCTTGGTTCCATCATCCTCCTCTGACGTCCCCCCACCATCACAGCAACAGCAACTTGCAAATACTCCAAGTCCACGACTCTTTGGTTTCTTCTTCTCTTGGTTCTCTTGGTCAATTATACTACCACTCCCGCTAACCCCTCTAACCACCCCGCTGTCATTACTGCTTCCCCCATTAAGTGTACCCTCTGTCGACATAATTACTCAAAAAATAACTCTTTTTGTACTTGGATCCTCTCCCAGAAAATATAACAGAATGTCAAGTCGTAGTAGCCTTAATTCGAAAGACATCAAAAAATTGATAAGGTAATTGGTCAGGTTGATTTGAAAGACTTTTCAGTTTAGCTGCGTTAAAAAGTGGTCCCGAAAATCTGCAAAACCAAAATATGTCGGCATTCATAACTTGGCAACTTTTCACTCAAAAGAGAGCTTCATTCCAATATATCTTATTATTACCTTTAAAAAGTCAATTTAATTGCCGTTATTACAACTGTCAAAGCGCCCATTTCAGAAATCCCAGAGACTTTTCCGATTTCTTGATTAAAACATCCCCTCCCTCGGTCCCTCATTAACCATGTCAGTTATAGTTACCTGCTCCTTCTCAACTACTGTGATAACTGATAACTTAAAACTTTTACCAATTCCAAAAAAATCGCAAAACACTCAAACAGTTAAAACTATCAACATCGACTCAAGCAATTTATCACACCGAAAAATTTGAACAATGAAACGCAATCCTTCAAACCAAATATTTAAATATAATCTAATTTTAACAAGTTTCTCAGTTTTGTTTACATTTTCCACCTACACCCAAACATAAAAAAATATCCTCGTTAGGCTACCTGCCTGTATTGACTTTTGAACTGAATTGAATTGAATAGAATGCTTGCATTGTAATTTGTAATGCATTGAAAATTGAAATACTATCCATCTGCTCTCACTCCGATCACCGATGCCTATTAGCCTATTAGCTATCCATCCATGTCAACTGTTTGCACCGCACTTCTCCGTACTTTTTTATAAAAAAAACCAGTGATCAAGTTCCTACTTCCTATCCCTTCTTTGCTTTTCCCTACTTATTTTAATAACTTGCTCTTTTTACTCCTTTCGTTTTACAATTCACACTTTTGTTGTCTTCTCAGTCTTCTGCATAAACACTTTTTACACAAACAGTGAAACGACGACGATGATGATAGTGATGATGATGATCGTTCACTTGTTGAGTAAATTGAATGAGGTGTAAATTGTGTGAATGCCGAATGCGTTGTTGTGAGTTGATGCTATATGCCATGATGATAGAGGAGACCGTGGTGTTGGTTATTTTGTTTGTTATGCACGATTCAAATGTGTACCTCATTTATCGACATTATCCAATTCATTTAAACATTGCAAGGGTTAAATTATGTTTCAAAAAGTACACAGGTAATATATGACTACATGACTAACCTATAATACATCAACATCATGTTCATAATATCTAATCTGCTGCCTGCCTGACTTTGTGGTTTCTTTTTGTGCGTATTTTTTGCTTCAAGACCATTTTTTTTATTAAAGGAAGATGGAAGAAAGGAGGTAAACTAAAAACAATAGTTTTTTTTATAACTTTTCATTGTTTCAAATTTTAAAATAAAAGGGTTATACAAAGAAGAAAGAGAGCGAATTTTTTTTGTGAAGAAACCGTTAGAAAAAAGTGGGCAGTTGTCTTTGTGATGTAATGTCAAATGTGTAATGAAATGAAAATTGCGAATGAAACGGCATATTGCATGCGAAGTTGAAAGTTGAACTATCTGCATAGCATCTGTCGTTTTCTATATTTCATCTTTCATCCTTTTTTTGCTGCAGATCTGCAGACTGCCCTCGTGCAATAAACGATATAATATGGCTTGTGTTTGTAGTTCTTATTTATGCATATGCATGTTATTTAATTTGAAAAAAAGCATTTTTGAAAAATATCTCATCTCTTGATGTATATGTTCAGTATGAAAATTGCAACATGTAGAAAATGACAATACATTGAATACAATCGATCAAAAAAAATTGAAATAAAAATGACGCCCACTCTGTAGCAAGTACGCTTATGATTTAGTATGGCATCCGATGAAAGATGATCCGATCAATGATCTTGTATGCTGCTCAATTAAAAATGCTGTTTACATCTCCACTTCCTTCCACAGAACATAACAACCGGAAACAAAGGAGTTTTAACAAATGGTAAATTGGATTTATGCATGTAATCATGTGATTACAGGAAGGAAATCAGAAATGAGAAAATTTGGACTAAATCCTTCCTCCACTCTAATACAAGTATAGTAATAAGTTTTTTTTGAATGATGAAAACAATATTGGCATTGGTCATTACAAAGAGATGTCAATGTGTAAATTGCCAATCGTTTTTTAATTAAAATTAAAACTGTCCATTTTTATGCTTGTCTTACTACTACTATTATTTTTTTTGATGGTGGTGTGGTAAGATGAATACGCTCATCAAATCATGGAATGGAATGTACGTTCGCATTGTTTTCAACAGTTTATTGCTTACAAACGTTTGTACTAAATATTTTACTTAATAAAAATGTAGTTTATGGTAAAAGACATACCACCTTTACCTTACAAGTTAGGTAAGTAATCATAATACCGATAAACGGTGGACGAATGACGTACACAACGCACAAATTCTTCCGAGAAAATGGTTGAATGAAATTGATTTGGATTCAGGGTTAACGTAACTTAAACTAATTGTGTTTTAACACGTAAGCTATGTATGCATTGTAAATGTAAAAGTTTTATATGTATTCTTTACGTATTTTAATTCAAGGCAAAAGGATTTTTTTAAATGACTCAATTCAATGTCTTCTCCTTCATACTTTCAAAACATAATGAATACACACATTTAAACATATATACACGCATAAAATAACTTGAAATTAAAATGCATAATATTTTATGTAATAGCACAAAATACATACACGACGATTTCATTGAATTAGCCGAACAATGAGCTGTGGGATTTTTTTTGTGAATTTAGATTTCCAAAGAAAAGAAACTATTAATCAATGCACGTAACATGCATTATAGATTTAACAAAAAAAAAATCTTTAAACTTCAAAATTGTTTAAATGATAAAAGTGTAAAATGCGTAATAAAGCCAGTCAGAGTAAAAGTCAATCTTTTACTGCCGGTCTCTGATTACTTGCTATAAAAAAGTTATCTTTTACTACAACGTGATAAATTAGTGTTCTCATCTGAATAATTGTGCTAAACATACATGTTAGTTGTGTAGTTACATAAGTAGTTAAGTTAGTGAGCAGAGCGAGAAAAATATTTTTATGAGCATTTCGCAGAATGAGTAATCCCAATCAATTAACATACTTTGCTGTTCGCATTGATTAATTACTAATAGTAATTTACTATTTTCTGCTTATTTAATGCCAGGCCAGACCGTATAGTAAACCCAACATTGAACATCATCAAATTGGAAGATAAATTGGTCATTTAGATCTGAAAGGATTTTTTCTGGGGAAACTTGAGACAAGAAAAAGAGAAAGATGTAATATATCTCTCTGACTGAACTGATGCGTGCTTGTGCAAAGTTGTTGTTGAAAATTGAAATTTGAAATTGAAAGTGAACAAAGCTAAAGACGCTCATCCAGGCATGTTTTTCATGTTTGTCCAGAGATCCAAAACACGCAACCATATGCGTAAAAGTAACACTTAGACTACCTGTGCGTGCAGTGCGTGAATTGTATGTAGGTCAAAAGAGAAAATGGAAAGTGTTTTTAAAAAGTACCTATCATCTCAAGCACAAACCCAATAAACTGCAGTTGTATACAAACAAATGAACAAAGGGACAGGACAAGGTGAAGGTCACGCATACCTGGAGCTGGAGAAGTTGCTTCAAGTTTATCCATGTGTTTGCGCTTGCAGTTTACTATGCCATGTCAGTTCAATCATGTTTTAGGTACTTTTGAGTGAATTCAGACAGAGACACACCTTCCTTTTTTACAACCCAGCTTGAATGAATGAAAATGAAAGTTTTTTTTTCAAACGAAAGTGAAATTCCAGCAGAATATTAAAAAAGGTGAATGTAAACTTTATGAGGAGATACACGCGTACATTTTTTAATGAAGCATCGTAGAAATCCCAGTAATACTGCGATAATATCTGCTGCAACAGATGAGGGAGATATCAGTGATGCCATGTTTCAAGTAGGGGCGACAGGATTGCATACATCATTTTCCTCATCTACCCCAAGCCACCCACCCCCGCAAACCTCTTTTTCACTGTCCAGTGGCAGCAGTGACACAGACTGCTCCTCCTCTCCCACCACCAATAAAAGCAAGCAGTCAAAAAAATGCCAGCGCATTTCGCAAAGTACCTTGTCCCTGACCTCATCCTTACCTTGCTCCATCACAGCAACCCAATCAACTGCCAACATTCTGGCTAGTCAGCTTCAGTCTACTAACAGCAACAACTCAAATACAACTCTTAAAGTTCTGGACGCACTGGCAAAGTTTCAAACGTGCTTGTTCGTCCTTTCCAACACGGTGGTTAGGTTACATGAAAGTTTAAGGCAAATTATTCCTGGTGCAAGTTTACACTCACCTTTGACATCCCCAGCAATGCCGGGTTCATCCGCCGCCATCAGACCACTGAGCAGGAGAAACTCCTCAGCCGAAATTTCACTGGACAACAATAATGTTTTCAAGGGTATCATTATGTCATCACCGGAAGTGGGTGTTAGCAGCAGAGAAGGTAGGTGAAAATTGCGTCGGCGGATTAAACCAAATAAATTGAGGCTTCCATCATTTATACATTTAAAATTTCAGGAAAATCGGAAACAATTGTGAGCGTGCCCCCAGGTTGTCTTGAAACCCAGGCTAATACCGACCCTTCTTTCTTGGATGGCCATGAGCATGCTTGTCACGTGTCAAATAAGGCAAGAAAACTGGAAGCCCGTCAACGGTCCTCACTTGCCCGAGTCGCCACAAAGCTGGTCAAATACATTGGTCTATTGCTTGCCTTGTTTGCCAGCGTGTGCATGTCTCTTGTGACCTTAGTTGTCAAGTTCATGGACGGCTACACTCCAGTGTCAAAAGTAATCTGGAGACTTCAAGGAGTTCTGCTTCCTTCCTTGTTTATTGTGCTGTACGTCAAGTATTACCAGAGAAAGCCCTTAATACTTTGGGGAGACAACACTGCGATGAAGAACTGGAAATGGAAGATTTTGATCTTGCTTGTGGCACGTGGTCTTGTTGGAAGCTCGGCAGATATATTCCAGTACTACAGCTTGAAGTACCTGCCCCTTGCCGACTCCACTGTTATCAGCTTTAGTACACCCATTTTCGTGTGCATTGTGGCTCATTTTGTGTTAGGGGAAAAGTGTGGTGTTGTTCCAATTTTTACTGCGCTTTTAACACTTTGCGGAGTGATTGTCATTTCAAAACCGCCCATTTTAACTGGTGAAGAGGCAATGAATAATACCGTCTTGGTAAGAAAATAAATTAACCATTTAACCGTAGTACTTTTTTAAACTCTTTCTTTTTGAAAAATGGGTATTTTTTAGTTGGGAAACATTTTGGCAATTTTGTGCATGATCTCTGCAACATTTACAACGGTGATCATGAGATATCTCAAGCATGTCCACTTTGCAATGACCATGTTAGCACTGGGAATAGTGGGCACTGTTGAGGGATTCGTTGTCACTGCGTTCACTAGCCCTTTCGAGTTTCCCCAGGGGAATGGATATGACATTGTCTTGGCTGCTCTCACTTCCGGTCTATTCTTCTTTGGACAGTTGGCACAAACGTTGGCATTGAAGCATGAGGAGGCAGGTGTGGTAAGTTTGGTGAGAACTTGCGATGTGCTCTTTGCGTTCATTTGGCAGGTGAATTTGTTAAATCAGAAGGCTAATATTTACAGGTGAGAAGTAAACTTATCGTGATTTATAGTTAGTTC
>JAQFZH010000825.1:0-27026 GCA_034695485.1 Entomobrya nivalis
CCACGATACATCATATTCCTCTTGTAGCTCTATATACTCATCATCACCAACGTCATCCCTGCATTGTTGTATTCTTGCCTTTTTGTTGGTTCCCATTCTTCTTTCTCTTTACTGCCTTGTTTATAATGAATCATATAATGTACAAGCACAAGTCAGTAAACATACTTTTGAGTGAAATGAAAAGAGCAAAAATTTTCATCCGTATTTTCTCAGCTCACATGATGATGATAATAACATGTCAAATACTTCTATTGGCATATCCCGGTAGGGGTTAACTCTGACTAGGACAGATGAGAAACTAGGGAAAATATGCACACCACAGAAAAGTGGATACTGCTACAACTACACCAGTTAGCCATACATTAACCTATCACACGTATTATTGTACATATGTCGTAATGTGTATAGTTTTTTCATCTCTTGTCCTTTTACCTATTACACACTACTTAAAACTTATAATTTACAACTATTTTCTTGTCACATTTACGTAACGTCTGGCATTTAACGCTGCTGCTAGCTAAACCATATCGGAAGACCTATTTATTTAGTACTCATATCTATATATCATATTTTTGCAGTCAGGTAAAAAATGATGGATTTTTGTGCGTCTGGTAGCATAATTAAGATATGAAATTATTTTTGTAGAGTAGTTGACCAATCACAAGTTTAAAACATATGTGCCTAGTAATTCTAAAGAAAAGTAGCAGTAATCTTTTATTGAGGAATAATTACTGTCAATATATTTAAGGGCACATGTAGTGCTTACTATTTCCAGGAGAATTAACTTTAGAGTTATTATTTCATTTTTTTTGTAACTTGAAATGACATAATAAATTTAAATGTAAAAGTAATAAGAATAAGATATTCATTTATTGATTAGTGCCGAATCAGTCGTACTTAATAAAAGTAGAAGAGAAAAACGTATGCACATTTTGATATAGTTCCATCATCGCATTATTTCCAAGAGTTGAGCCTGCAGAGCAAATGACGCTAGTCATCATCATAATAATACATGATGATCCGACTGTGCTTTGCTTGTGAATTGTAATGGTTCATCCTGTCAGCAGGCTGTTTAGTTGCATGGGGTCCAAAATATAGAATAATAACCATTGCGTATTGACATGGGAAATGAACTTGTAAAGTCAACCATGCCTCATAATCATTATCATTGCAACGTTGTTTGTTACAATCATCCCGAATTGGAAAATGAAGTTATACATCAAAATAGAATATGTAATATGGCATTTGATAGGATGTCTTCTTTTATTATGTCAGTGTATTATTACAAGAAGCTCATACAAGGAACCGACCGCAATGCTATTATGCAGCGGTACGATTACACAATCATCTTCATCATTATCATTATGATGATAACATTACATGACATGAACGCTTCAATTTGTCTACTGTATCTGTAAAGAGGAACAAAATCTATAAGCATCGCTATTTATGCCGCTGATGCTGACTTTAAATAACTGATTAAAGCGTATCATTCCATTCAATATGTTATTTTTATCTCCATATTTCGAGAGAGAATGATAATGCCAAAAGGCAGATAGGTAATAATAATGCTCGATATTCCCGGCCTGGGATTTGTCATTATCAGAACTGTGTGGTGAACAAGAAAGATGTCTTAATAAATAAAAGTCATGATTTCGTCATTGTTATTTCACTGTTTTGTAACAAAAAAGGTAAACAGGGATGAAATGAATAAGAAAATAACAATAAATCCGCATGCAGCGAATTGTATAAATATATGCAGGGCCATCAAAGCTTCCGCTCTCACCCCATGTGTCATCATCAACAGCAGCACTGAACTATGTACAACAACTCAATTTTCTTTTAGAATTATAAAGGAAAGCAAAGGTAATCTGCATGAAATGATGTTACTTTTATTACGTCGCTGCTTTTCTGTACATAAAACGGTTAAGTAAAAAATCTACAAATAGTAGGAAATGTCTCTTCCTTAAAATTAATTCTTTTTAACAGCAGTTGTCCTTCCGCTCCATTATTTATTCAGCTACTTTAAATAATGGTACACCTTCAAAATTTATCATTTGACATTTTATTATTGTCATTGTTTATTGTTTTACCCCAGTCCTTCGTGAAACATTTAGGTATTTAGGTTATCAAATAGTTACTCTTCTGATGTAACTATGCAAAAAATATCACAAAAATCGAATCATCCAGTGAATCATAAATTGGAAGTTAAATCCAAAATTAAATGACATGATTCTCCTTTTAAAAATATATATATTATGTGCACACAAAAGATAATAAGAAAAAAGAATGTGAGCACATGCGCAGTATTGTTTGTGCGTATTTTATACTGTTTCTTGCAAATTGCATAAAAGCACCGGTGGCAGTTACATTTTCTGCAGGGTATTAAAATTGCTAATGTCAAAGAAAATAGGTCCATGTATTTGTATACACATGTATGGAAAATAAAATGCACTCCGTGCAGACATAGAATGTAGGTTCAATGTAAATGTGGAGTACATGTTTGTTGTACACAATTTATTATATACGATGTACATAAGATGATAAATATACACACTTGGATTATTCATATCATGTTTTTTACCTACAAGACAAAATGAAACACGAAGTAATACATTGTAAAATAATAGACAAAGAAAAGATCACAAATTTATCATATCATATATGCATATTGAATTGTGTGTGTGTGTTTGTGAGTGAGTTGAATTTTGAATGCCCAATATGTACATATCGGCTTTCCTTTGTAGAGGGGAAATGATTAGAGGTAATTACAGGGAAAAGCGAGCCGACGAGGAGCTTCTGATGCCGCATCACACATGGAAAAGTGGTTCAAACAACACCAGTTTTTTATTATTATTATTATGATTATATAATATGAATACAGTGATAGATCTCTTTCTCTCTCGCTAGCTTAGTATTCAAAAATCTTACAATATGTAATATTCATGCACATATATCCATGCATACTTGTATATTGTAGTAAGCTTCGTCCTTCCACTTAGTTGCTTATAATGGTTTACAAAAGTCGGGATGGGATGAAATAGAAGCATATATATGTACCTTGTACACTGATGATTTGGGAAGGATAATAATTCAAATATGAATATATATTCAAATATGAGTAAACGCTTATAAGAGCCATCGGAACATAAGTATATATGAACATATTTAGATTTTATATCAGAAAACACGCTCTTTTCATCGTCATAATAGTCTTATTAGAGATACCCACAATTTTTTATCCATGATCACGATGATGATGTGGAAGAGGCGAAAAAAGAAGACAGTCGGATGAGCAGTTGACTACATCTCTATAAAGGCCACACACAAGCTACAAGTTTGGAAAAAGAGAGACCGACTCTTTAGTTACTCACTTTAGAGAAGTGACTCGCACTCTCCTGCACGCAGTACCAGTGTACTTACTACCACTCCTCTCACCTCTTTTCCATTCAACATGTTCTCATCATAATCAACTTTCTCATCATAATATCATACCTCGAGTCAAATACGTGCGATTCCCTTATTCGTCATCATTGTAATCTACAATAAATATAAACTACACCAGACTATAAACCATAAATCTATACTCCATACTTTTTACACTACGAAAACATAGTGTTTTTTTTAAGAAATTCGTTGTCGGTTCAAATGCTCTTGGAATGGTGTTGTGTTAGTTAATAGTTATGAAGAAAAATATGCCAACGTTGAAAAAGAAAAATATGCTATTGCATATTTGTTATATGATACATGCATGTCAGCGATCTTCTGGAAAAATGCAACATTTTCCAGAAGATACTGACACATTGCGAGGTTTGTCCTCTTACTGCAGTTACAGTAACAATGTAGATATGCATGTTTTCATACCCAAAGTAGAGTTGATTGTATGGATGACTGCACAAACTTTAAACGTCATCATCAGAATGCAGTGCATACGTATGAAGAATGAAAATGGTTGTATATATTTTATCACGGAGCTTGCCGGATATCATGTTGGTGATGATGATGATGATAGTGTACAAATTAATGTAACCTGTAATAATCCACACATAATACAATAAAACTTGCAACATATGAAAGATGGGAAGCTTCTTTAGCGTAAGTAATCATCATCTCTCAAGATCTCCTCTTTCTGACGCATAAAACAGCATGTATGAATTAGAAAAGAAGTATTTTTGAACACTTACACACAAAAACACCACACCACAGCGGTGACTTTACAGGGCAACTTAGATTTACTTTTCTTTTTTACTCATTCAACTTACTCTTTCAATGTAAGTATTGTATCTGCAACAATTTTGAAAATATACAACTTTTTGATGGCTACATTCATCGTTTCCTTAGCCGGTAAGAACTTCTAAAAAATGAACATCTTTTTGGACATAGGAAAGCAACATGAGGGTAATGATAAAGAACTCATGAATGAGGATCTTGTCCAAAGTGAATGGACATCTTAAGGTTTCTCCTTACGTCTCTTAAGCAATCTGTACAGGTTGAAGGCAGACAGGCACACACGCGAACAACTATTATAGTCATATACCAAATATGTGTGTGTTTACTGTTGTCTTTGTTGAATTGCCTTAACTCTTTCGTTTCCGAGCGTATATACACATTGTAGTAGTTAGATGGCAACATTTGAAAACAGGGGATTATGTATGTAGTAGATATATAAAGAAAGGAAAATTAATGATGCACGGCTCTTTTTTAGAAGATGAATTCAGTGAGCATACAAACTGTATAAATACACACATATAAGGTTGGTATGCAGCTTAGGTATTAGTTAAATGTGCATCTCTCCTTTCCCCATCATTCCACTTTGTCGGTGAATATCCCGTGCACTCGGATATATAACAATAAGCAATAAGCATCAACAAACACCAATAAAAGTCTCCTAAATTTTCCTTGAAAATTACTCTTGTCTTACCTTCCGTGATCCGGTTAACTTTTTACAAACGCATAAAGACGTATATTATATTGGGTAATATTACATAATATTATGTACAACGATGATGAGTATAGTTTTCTTGGTTAAAAATGGATAGCACATACGATATGATCTTTTTTCATGTGGAGTAGTGTAAGTGGTCCATAGTAGACCGACCGTGTTTTTAAAGTGTTGAGAGGATTTGAATTGAGTAGATAATCCACACACAGACACACCAGCAGAACAACTGGGGAGGGAGGCGGCGAGTCAGAAAGAAAAAGAAATATTTGAAAAACAATATATGAAGATGGTTATGATATGGTTGCGGCGGCGCGGCAGTGCTAAAATAATTATTATTACATTATCTTTATTATTGCTTAATACCTGTCGAATCAACCCCTTCAAACATCAATTTTGGCCTAAATTGTCGATAAATGTCACCATAATTTCTCATTCTTTTATCTTATTTTTTCAGTGCTGTAATGGTTCTATCTTCTGTTTTAGAAACTACAATAGAAGTAATGCACCTCTTTATATTTGTTTATGCATTATATCTTCTTGTCTGGATTTTCCGTGACTGCACAATAATGCATACATTAAATATCATTCATAAATGTATATGAATGTAATGCCAAGAATGACAAGAATTATAAAAGTAAGATTTAAGTAAATAGGTTATTTAAGATTACTGGGATGATGGCATGAAACGCAACCTCTACTGACCAACTTGTTCTGACTTTTTAAAAGGATTTGCAACATTTTTTTTAATAGGCAAAGTAATTTCTCCCTACCAGTATCTATATCTCTGTATCTGTTTGAGTTGCTAATTTTTACCTCTTAACCAGCCAAATAACTAAGCCATTTGTTGTGCCCAGCCAGACAGAATATCTACACGTTTTGCTAAAATAAGATGATAAATTACACTCGCAATTAATGCAGACATGATGAAGAGAAGCCGCTCGTTATTGTGGAACTGACGTACAAGTAATACCAAGAAACTTTAGGAATGTGTCTGAGCTATTACATGAATTGCTTGTAACTTTGTTGGTGGCATGCATTGTTATTATTATTGTTATGGTAAGAAAGTTAAGTAATAATAAGACCGACTTGCTAGGTAATTTATATTTATGGGAGAAGAAATACGAGGCCTATAAATTAAACGGGTAGGGAGCAGAAAAAAGCTCAAGACCAAGACGACATACACATATATGTATTAAGAACACATTATATGCATGTATTTACTTCAAAATATCATATCTTTTCATTCTCATTATATAAACTGGATAGATTAATGAATTCATGGCCTATTATACGTACATATATTGTATGAAATATTTTTTGTAAACAATACTTTGCAGTTTAATGGCATGAAATGTTATATTTTTACGCGATACCCAATACCCACTTCTTTCGGAATTAAGTTTTAACAAAAAAGTCTAATTTGAGCACAACAGGAAATGGCCTTGGGCATGGTCTTGGTCCGTATAGTGTTGTACGCTCTGTATAGTGTTGTAAGTTATTAATTAGCCATCATTCCACGTTGAAAAGAATGTATTTAAATATATATAAACAATAAAAGAGCAGGTCAGACACCATGCATATTTGTTGGAAAAGGTTGGTGTCAATCGTGTCATGTAATGCAGTAGCAAGTAGCAACATTGCATACTTTTGTGCATTAGATTCTCATTCATTGTCAGATTAGGAATCTTATTCAAAGAAAAGCTTTCTTTGGTACACATTCTGAACATGCAATATTTACCTTTTGACGATGTCTTTGAAAATGATCCATTTAATCTAACAATCTACGGCACTGTTAATGCTTCACTTAAGCATATTATTGCACATCAATATTTATAGAGCGCTAAACCATCAGTCTGCAAAATGTGTGTGCTGGCGATGGCTTATAGTTAAAAAGTCAAGATCACAAAGTAGCCAAAGTATTTAGTTGAGATGCAGCATCACCACATCATTTCAATATATTACCGTCGTCGAACTGATAATGCTAATATTATGGAGAGTAAAAGGAGCAAGGAGCACACAGAAGTTTAGAATAGAAAAAAAAGTCGCATCGTTTCAAAGAAGTAGTTTGTCTTTAAGAAGAAGGAAATTGGTTTCGCTCGAACGAGTGTGCGACTTCTCGACGAGCCAACGAAAACATTTGCGGCTCTTTTTCCACATCATGTTAATCTATCCTTGTTAATTTATGTTGGGCTAACAACGAGTTACATTCTTTAATCTGTATTTATTTCCACCACATTACTCAAGTTTTCGGTTAGTAAATAGTAAGTAAAGCTACGAGACTCATTCAAAAAAGTACACACACACACGCATAAACTGAGAGAGAGAGAGAGAGGTTGACTCTCTCAAGAAGAAAAGACAGTGAAGAAAAAACACTTAAGTTTTCGTAAGGAAAGGAACCATGTCTCCTCTGATCATGCTCATCCGTAAATATTCCTTTTTCTTTGATGATGCCATATATGCAATATCCGTACATACATTCATCCATTGTGAAGTAAGTATTATGTGTAATGATGAAGGCAATGAATTATCTTGCTATGGATTCTGTTAAGCTAGGTGGTATACAAAACATTTGCTTATTAAACATCTCTTGTTTAATTTGAAACCGATGCTTTTATACATTTTTGGATTTCGTGGTAATATTTCTTATGTCATGTGCATTTAACTTGAACTAAATAAATATTTAGGACATGAGTAACCGCTAAGAACAAGATGTAAAAAATCCTAGAGAACACGAAAATAGGGTCTACTGGAGTTGATTGCTGATGTGTAGGATTTTTTTTGAAACATGTGATCCTTATTATCTTTATAAAATGTCTATCAAGTACCGCTGGTACTAAATGAAAGTCTTAGACTGTTCGAACAGTCTGACTGTGCGAGCTCAAATAATTTTCAACGCTGAGAGTTTTCGTCATATGTAATATGTTGTATCTCCAGTACCCTAACTTACTAAACTTTAAAGTCTTTACAAATTTTTAACACAGCTTAAGCTAATTCATTGTACTTTGTTACAGCCTTACAAGGTTACTCTACTCAGTTGTTAATATGGATGTGGAATGATCTTTTTAAAGTCATGCCAGGGTCGGAAACCCTAACATATATATAATATACGCTTGTAATTTCACTTCCTACAACTGACAATGAGCTGGTTGTTGCCCTTCTTGCTTGGTTGGTACTTAGTGTTCCTAACTGAGTCCAGCCACATTATTAATTAGCTTGCGTAATTATGACAGTAGAGACGGCGACAAGTGATACCATAAATTTATTGTGAATTGCTTGGCTGGCAATACCAAGTGTCTCATTATCGTCACCATTTGGCTTCCTTAGTAAGTTATGCATCTAAGAAATGAATGATATTTTAACAAAAAAAAAGTTTGAGTCCATGGAATTGTTTAGTTTACACGTTAAACTTCTTTGAATGTGTACTCGATTCCTTTCATATTAGATGTGCTATGACGAATTATCAGCTGAAACCATCATGATATTTTAAAATATATCTTTTATTATATCAAATACTGATTATCATGTAAATTTGAATGAAATGCATGGTGAAATATTTCGAATGCAGCAATGTTCTATTTTTAACAAGACATAGTTTGGTTTCAGTGCTTTTTAAATTTTTGCTATTGGAAATTTACTTTTCGATTTGATGCATCATAAATAAACAGGAAATCTTACTGTTAAGGAAAAGAAAACAGATTAACTAAAGGAATGTGCACGAAATTATGATATGAGGGAATTAAATAGTTGCGCAATTGTTCAAATTTATGATTATTCGAAATTCATGAAATGGAAAACGGTGAAAATTTATGAGCGAGAAAACAATTATTGCAATTCGCATTTCATCGAATGTATGCAATTATGAAAATAATTAGATCAAACGATTGTTTTTAATTCACGTTGAATACATTTTTTTTTTTTTTGCTTACACACAGCATTGGTGACACGACCATCACAATTTTTTTATATTGAATAATCCACGAATTAATTATTATATAGTGATAATATGTATGTATTTTGTTTTGTAAGTACGCAACAGTAGTTATAAGTATTACAATACTCACACCCATTAACTACGACTTAGTACGCATATTATTATTACACTTTTTACCACGGTTACATTAATACCTAATAAATAACATATTTTACGCATTTTATGATGATTTACCAAGGTATACTTTTATTTCCTAAATGATGTTTTCAGTATCTTGATTTTTTTATTAGTACAATATTTATCGACATTGAAGTGTTTCCTACAAGGATAATAATACTGATTGGCGGAGACCAAATTATAAATAGGTAAAATACACACAATGTACACACAAACATACATTTTTTATGATTCTAAATCAATTTTTAACGCTTGTTTTTTATCATATTTTTTTAATAGTAACCATTACCAAACGACACAACTACCCACCACGAATAATAATTCTTTTAAGTGTAACTGCAACTGCGGAGGAAAACGATTTTTTTGTTTGTTTCGATTTCAAAGTAGTTCAATTGTACTTATGCATACTAACAATTGATTGATGAGTTTATAAAAAAAGAAATGTTTCAACAAAAATGATAGGAACTAGGAACGCGACACTGGTTACTTCTTTAAAAAAACGTTTATTTTTATGTTCGCTCGTCGGTTTATTTATTTTAAATGTAGTATGTAGTTCATATCGAAAAAGATGGCTTTTTTGTAATAGCTGGTTTTGCAAAGCTAGTCTAGAATAAAATTCTACTAAATCTATACACCATATAGAACCGTTTAGCCCATTCAAATGAAGTCATGATCATAATAACAGTAATAGTGTTATGTTTTTTGGGATGATCAGTAAATACACATTTACATACATATTTCACTTGCTTTCATTTTAATAAAATGAGTAACAATTTATAACCTCTAGAATATCTAACGATATGCGTACGCTTTACGAATGATGAAAATGTAGAACACTAACCGTAACATTAATTTGTTATTGTATCCTAAAGTACCAGTACCGATCCTTTCTCAACATGAACTACGATTAAAGTGATTACCTGTATTTAAACGATATACTAGGAAATGCAATAACATGTCATTACTAATAATTATTAGTATAAATACAAATGTTCAATACAGTTTGTTCACAATTAAATATACATGAGATACTATATATAATATTGTGTGTACAGAATCTACTAGATGTATTTCTAAAGTATGTATATAACGACATCATAATATTAAAAATTATAATCAAAGACTTCAGGTGCCGGTTTTCTACTTAAACTTGCCTTTTGTATTAAAGATTAAATAAATATTTGGTATATTCTCATAAAACTAGTTAAGTGTGAGATGGCTAAGTAACAAGTAAGTAATTACATTTTTTTTTGTTTCAAACTACGAACAATATACCTAACATATTTATTTTGTATATAAACGGCTTTTTAGTAATAAACCTTTATACAGTTTATATGTACAAACACAATAAGTAGTATTTTTTGGATTTGTTTCTCTCCTCCCATCAACACAACACATCAAGTTTTATAAATGCATTCAGAAGATTCAGACATTGAAGTAGGACCTATTCTCATAACAGAGACATTATTCGTTTGATTAACTGCCTTCATAACGAGATTCAAAACATTGTCATTGCACACACGGTAAAATAGCGAAAGGCAGTAAAAAGTAAGTTGTGGCAGCATAATTGGTTGCTACTCCTACTACTACGCAGCGCCATCGTGACTGATGTGTTAGCTACTCGTAACTGTAACCCAGTATTAGCACTATCACGCAGTAGCATGCAGCTAAACTTGTTTAAGCAAGCATTGATTTTGGCAGGTTTGTTTGTCTGTCTGTATGTAATATAAGCAGTCTCCTGTCCACATGGTCATATAGCAGGTAAGGTTTATATATCATACAACCAAATTTTGTAACAAATGGAAACAAATTTAACATTTTAAAGGCAAGCTCAAAAAACTAACTATTTTTCATACATCTGTTTCAACGACAACTTTATAAAGCAATGTTGCAGTAGTAGTATCAATATCAATGCACATTTTCTTTTCCGCCCGAATCATGTTCAAATACATTTTTTTTTCTTGCTAAAATATGTAAATTGCTATTTTACAGTAACAATTTCGTAATGTCTGCTCATAAAACACAATACAAGAAGAGAACATCAAGGAAAATGACTACTTTTACTTTATGGAAATTGATGATGACACAATAATAATTTTTAACTCTAGTGTTTTATCTGACTTCCTACTAACGGGAATCGCCAGCAATAAAATATATTATATTGCACTGTATGGAGCAATATGCGCATACATGGCTTTTTTCAGTATTAGATAGGTATTGATAGTAGACAGTAATACCAGTTACAGTTAATTTATAATTACCTTTCTTAGTTTTTTGTTTTTCAAATATTGAATGAATTTAAATAATATTTTTGGCATAAATATTTAAGATGTATGCATGTATACCATAGATTGTTAAGGTAACTGTGTGTTTATAGGAAAGGGCTGTAATGTGCTTAATTTACCCATGTTAACCACAAGAAAAATTACCAGCTAAATTATTGTAGTGTTCTATTGAAATTCTTATAAAAAATTGCATGTTGTATTCTCAATGAAATATCTGTGTAATAAAATTATCATTTATATGATTGTAACAATGGAAAAGATGGAATAGGACTTAGAATTTGTAAGGAAAATTAAAACCTCATGGTATGATTTGTCAGCTAAATTCATATGAAAAATGTAATGATTTAGATAATTTTTCTCTTTAACAAAATGCATAGCATCATCGCGAAAACAAGATAAAAGGTTTTGAAAAGACTTAAATTTCGGACAAAACGCTAAAAATAAGATTTGGTAAATAAATCTCTCCAATTTTTGTGATTAACTGAACCAAAAAGTGTTGTCTTGTCCTCCATTATTGTACCATCATGGTGATGACATGGAAGGCTTTGTTAATTTTTTTGGTTTAAAGCTTACCCATCCAATAATAAAAAATATGCACGAATGTGTTTGCCAAAAAGATACTCTCTCACCATTTTCACGATCATACCGTTGAAAGGAAACCCATTCTAAAATTCTAATGTGAACCATCATTAACCATGTATTCAATTAAGCTCTTTATGGATGGTTTATTTTGTTGAAGAGTGCTTCATCGTCGTTTCTTGAGAATGACTCCTGATTATTTTTTCTGTCTTTTCAAAAGCCTTCATTTTAAATTTGTAAATGTTTCATCATCAACCAAACAATCAGCACACATATCAAAATGCGTTTTCAAAATCATAAAAAAAATATCTACTTGTGTATATTTCCTTTGGTTAAGTTTAAAGAATTATAGTTGCCTACGTACTTTGTTTGAAGCTAAATAAATGAAACATTACGTGTGTAAGTATTTATAAAACAGCATTAGTCTCAAGTCATTTAGTCATACAAACAAGAAAAATCATCCTTTTCACATCTTCCCTCCTCAAAAGAAATGAAGCCTCCTTAGAAGTATATCTGATTAATGTAATTTGCCAGATTTATCCTTGACTGGCATATTTACTCAACAGAAAATCGGAAAAATTTATTTGCGTCGCAGCTACAAACTACTATTTACGAGAGAGCACAAAAAACGATGTAAAATAATTATCATTATGTTTATCTCCACAAGCAGTCAGCAAAGAGAACAGAAAGTCATAAAGCCTTATCACTGCCATCAGTCATTACTTTGTGTTTCTTAAGTGTAGGAGAAAACATGTACTAGTACTGCATCAGTTTTAGTGTATTTTCGTCGACTTAATAGGAAAAGGGTTATCTAGGCTCATTATCTTGTTGTTGGTTTGATTTGTCAGCACGGTGACGTTCATATGTCGCAGACTTATTGCACCAGTCAAATCTATCTTACTAGATGAAGATAAAATGTGAAGAAAATTAAATGTGTTAAGTAACGTGGTAGTCGCTGTCCCACGATGAACAGGCGTGTTTATCGTAAAAAACTACCAGGATAAATAACCACACAATACAAACTATTTAGCTACAAGTTCCAATCTCTTGGAACGATTCCAAAAGAATGCCCATACAGCCGTAAAAATATAGAGTTTATTTTTTTAATAGCAAGATTTTTTTTAGAGAGCAAAATAAAACATGGCTCATGAATCATGATTGGTGGCATCTACCTATTTTCTTGAAGCATCTCTCAGCCCCGTTTCCATGAAAAATTCCCCATCAACTTTATGATGAACATTGCTTTGTATTGTTAATCTTTTTTTTTGCTTTATATGATGATGCTGATGATTGCACGACAGGGATGATCATGATTATCATGAAGATGATGATGACGACGATAATGACTCTGTTGCAAATGTAAATTTTGTTTCGGGAAGCCAAGAAAGCTATTTAGTATGTGTAATATACATATATATGCATGTCATATAAAAACAATCAAAATCTTTGAAAACCACCAACCAAGTACACAAAGTATACTACAAAACCGAACAGCTTTACTGATGACTGACTCGCCAAGAAAACACACATGAAGATAAAATGTATAAAAAAATAACTAAATAACAAAATGTGTTTTCTGTTATATAAAATCTCTAACATTATAGATTTGAAACAAGTTCACCTTAAGGAGGTAAATGAGGGTTATGTGATGTAATGAAGTATTGCAGAACTGTAATTACTAGAAAAAGTCGCTTAGGCAATTAAACTAAAAGTCAAATCTCTCAATACGCGATAAAAATTGAATTACTTTGTAAAAAAAAATATAAATTTGGTATTTCAGGTTACTAAGGAATCAGATAAATGGATGGGTTTGTCAGACAAACGCATCGTTTTGATATGGATGAATTTGCTGTCACTATTAATACATCAAAAAGTAGCATTTTTATACCTTTCTTGCTCTCTCGCTTCCTTTCTTTCCTTTAATTTTTTATTATTAATGCCGGTGCTCTGTGTGTGGTATGACGGTATAACCATGTAACATTAGATGAGTGTGAGTGGCTGGAAGCTGTGCATTGAATAAGTAATGTTATTATTATAAAGCTGCTATACAAGATGATCATGATGATGTGATTAGCCAGGAGCCAAAAAGTTGCTAATTTAAAAATTCAGAATTCTTTTGTGGCAGCAAAGTGCTAGTTCTTTCACTAGTCTTTCCAGATGCACATATTTATCTTGGTATAAAAAAAAACTTGTAGTCAATTTTTTTTTGTTCTAAGCCGATTAGAAATCAAACTCATGAAAAACACCTTGTTGCAAGAATGAGTGTAATAAAGCCGAATATATGATGTGTAAACATGTTACTTCTTTTTTCATGAATCTTTATAAGTTCAAACCGCTAGTTGTCTATAAATCATTTGTCATTTGTACATTTCATAATTTTCAACCTCTGCTCCATTTTTAGCTCGCATTACCTTAAATAGAAATAAACAGCATCTCATTAGATTTTTTTTTACTTGTTAGTCGAGAGAAAAAACGAGATTGTTATTACAATCTTGTTTCAAAACAGACAGTAAATTATACTCGTACCATTCGTTTTTGGAGATACAACCAACTTAAACTTTTAAAAAATGATTACGGAAATGAGAATGAAATGAAAAGGATACTTTTTTTTGTGAACGTGACCAATGAGGGTTAAATGTTTCGTCTACAAAAATGAGGTTAGCTACTTGACCATTTATTTTCTCTTCCATTTCCAGCCCCTATCTGTGTATAAACTACAAAAAAATCCAGAACAAGATGCTAGAAAAGGATGGATGGAATTAAAAGACTTTGTGGTTTTGTTGCGGTAATAAATATGCTGAATGGTTGATTTTGATTACTATGGAGTTTTATTATTGTAAGGATTTTCGTAAATAAGTTCATTCCTATCCAATTATTTCCCTTTTTCATGTATTTTATAAGATATTTCGAATAGAACACTCTTTTGATTGTGATAAAATTGCTGGTTTCACAACATCTAAAATAGTATGAGCTACTAAAATTTAAAAAGGAACCAGTTCTCCATTGTTACTACTCTTGTTCCATGGCTTTTGTGGCTCCAATAAAAATGTTGCTGCTTTTACTGATGATTATGATGTGACGATGATGATGATGATGCGATTGGGCGAGGTAGAAATCGCTGCGCTGGACGAACAACATATTACGCTGCGTACTTGTTATTTTCTTTAGTTGAAGCGTGTAACATGTGCTTATAAGTAAGTACGCCTTGTTTCTTTGGTTTTTTAAACTTATGTGTGATCCAATACTGCGTAGCATCAACTAAAGGATTGCTGGTGAAGTGAAGCATGCTGTGAATTATCTGGAAGGGTTTTGTTGTTCATACACCTCAGTTAATTTATTTCGTGTAGAACAGTACAATGCGATGCTGGAAGCTGAAGTTGCTGTTGACTGGCTAGAAAAGAAGTTTTTATGGCTTGGACTTTAGTGGCTTTGTAGCTCCTGCTGCTGGCTGACTGGATAAGGAAGTTTGTAGGGAAGAAGAAAATTATGTAGTAAAAACGCGATGGAAATATTGAGGCCGTGTAAGCAATGTTGTGGGACGACGGTATAGGAAGAGGAGAAGTACACAAGACTGGTAGAGTGTTTGGGTTATTAAGTCTGCTAAAGCAGGCACGTACGTAGATAGATCCGAGATATACGTAGCTGTATTAAAAGGGCGGAGGAGGACGAAAAAGCTGCTTTGGTGGTGGTTTTTCTTTCAATGCTGTGTTTTTATTCTGTGGTTGTTTTCTGTGGTGGTGGAAGTACTAGTCAATGTATTTTGAATTTTGTTTTGTGTGTGTATGTATTAACACGTTTTCCCTACGCACACATCATCGTCGTCGTCGTCTTCGTCGTCATTACGCTGGAGAGGAAAGGGTAGGTGGAGAGTTTAATGAGTTGAAGGAGGAGATTCCGATGTGAGATTGATGGGTGAATGAGAGGACTGGGAAGATGATGTTGGGGATGAGATGTGATACGCGGCAGCTGCTGGACTCATATCCATCTGACTTGGAGTTCGCTTCTTTAACAGACCTAGGTCATGAGCGCTCTCGAGAAATGACTTGTGCGCTGACAACAGTTTCGCTGACTCAACGTCCTTCTTCAGTTCTTCCATGTCTCGTTTCAATTTTGCTCGACGGTTTTGAAACCATGTTATCACCTGCAAAAATAATCAATACAAAAAATTGTTTATTTTAAAGAATGAACATACATTATATATATAAATTGCAATTATGCGCATTTTCTATTCTATCCTGATCTTTGCTAAAGAGATTTTGCAAGTAGAACCACAAATAATTTGCAATGATTCACTTTCCCCCGTCAAACTTGTTTTGTCTTTGATTTTCAGCAGATTCCATATGGCAAACATTTTTAAGCAAACCTATTTAGGTATAATAAAAGTAAACGTACGTACAAAAGAGTGTGTTCATGATAGTATCGTTGATGATTAGGATGGAGAATTTGAAATGAATTTTTACCATGATAAATTACCCTTATTCTTTCCACACAAAAAGTTACCCACATAAATAAATAAGAACAATGAAAAAAAGACCAAACAAAGTAAATCGACATCATCGCGTCTTGTACGGTATCACTTTTTGTGTGCTTAACTTGTTGAAGGCAAGTCGTCACACAAGAGGCAAAGTAATCACCCTAAAGTCAGTTTTCTCATCATCAATTTACCCATGATGGCATTTCTTGCTTGTCTACTTGCCTAAATAACATACAAGAAGCGAAACGTACATTATATAAAAATGCGAGCCTACAAAAAATACCATGGCTAAAATACTTAGGAAGCCGCAACCAACCAACTAACTGACTCACTGACAGAATTCAACTTGAGAGATAAATATTTGAAGAGAGCGAGTGCTTGTATTTGTACATGAAATAGATAGATACACACTAAAAACAATAAAAACACTCACTCTCATCGAAAAAAAAAATATCCAAAGTAAATACAAAACAACAATAAGAACACAAGATTAGGCTCAGTATTTACAGTAAAAACTTTCAAAAAGACTGTATCAAAAGTCGAAGGCTCAAGAAAATAAACATTAGTTTCTGTTCTTTTATTTATTTACTTTTTTCAGAAAAAGAACTCACAACACAATACATTATCAGTTTTGTTCGAAATTAAATGGAAGCAGATTGACTACTTGTTGGCTTTGGCTTGATGCTGTTGCTCTCATTGATGATGGCTGGCTACATCATCGCCATAGCGTCATTATCATGACGAGTGATGAACGTCGTCGTCAACATTGTTTGTTTGATGATGATAAAGTATATATATATATCCAATTCACTGTCTTCACATTTTGTTATAAGCCCGAGAAAAACACATAACGATTCATTTTAATAAAAAAAGGAAGCATAAACAAATAAGTACAAAAGAAAACAAGCGTGTGTGAGTGTGTATCAAAGCTTCACTGATCTTTTAACTTGAAAGAAATGCCGCTACCAAAGTGTAAATAAGCGAAGCGTAACCAGCACCACATTTATTATTATTACACCACCACCGCACCGCTCCACCACTGCTTATTTGTTTGTTTGCTTTTTTTCTCACTCTTCACGTTCCTCTATAATGCTTACATTGTAAATCTCATTATTACTATTGAACAGGTATATCAGAGTCTTCATCATCTTACATGGGATTCAAGAGGTCTCTTTAGAAATTTTAAGAGAAAAAATGAGTTTGCTTGGTTTATTGGTGAATGAAAGCTAGGTTTTATTTTTCTTCAGCCAGTGCCAATTGGCCGACAGATACTTTATGTGAATTTGTCTTTCAACAAAATAGAAGTGCCAAGTCATCGTCGTCAGAGTATTTAACTAACGAGCCAAATAGGTAGCTAAACTACTCATAATAATGATAGGCTACTGGCCATATGTGGTACCTACTGTTTAAAGGAAAGCAGAGGGTGAGCATTGGCAACGAAAGAGCAAAGTTAAAACAATGCCAGGGTAAAACGATAAAAAAACAGAGAGTGCCTTTAGTAAATTATAATGTGCACAACTGCCTAGTTAGTTTTAAACAGTAGCAAAAATTTTGATGGTTGTATTGTGATGATGATCACAGTGGTTATGGCTTAGTTTTTATTCAAATGAATGACTACATTGTTAGTGGATGTATTTTCTCCCCTTATCTCTCTCTTTTTTAAACTATCGTCTTTTAAAATAAAAATGCGGTCATCATTTACTTATGTATAAAAAAGATTTTACTGCTGCTATTAAATAAGTGTAACCAGTGGAAAATTTGGGAGATGGAGAAGACGGCCCTACAAAATTACGCTCATTATGATTACGCCATTTACCTCAATCTTTCACTGGAACAGGCAGACAAGCAAAATGGTAATAGCTACTAATGAAAATTTCTGTCGAGGAATCATCATACATATATGCCTCTGTACTTTTTTTTCCAAATTTCCCAAAAATATCATAAATTATTATAAGTGATTTCACAAAATAGTGATATAACCTTATCTCATACAAATTCACTAACCATAATTTGAACAAAGTGATCCGCTCATCAAAATCAAGCCAAGGTTACTTACATCTGACAACTGTTGCTGCTGTCGAAACTGTGCCTTCTCTTTCAAACTTTTAAAAACTGAACTCTGACTTCAGTCCAGAAAAAGTTGAAAGTAGCACACAATTTACAATGCTCTATCTCACTAAGACCTTATTATTCGTTGTGGATTGAAAATGGGGGAAAGTGAACACGATATCTGATACGCATCGAAACCTACAAATCATGCGATTTGATAGGCGAAGGACTCAATGGTTAATCGTCAATAATAATAGTAATAGTTGCTTTGGATTTTTTTTTACTTCCAGTCAATCTTTTTACAGAAAATCTTGGACGAATGATGTTTAATATGATAAGATGTATGTGTGTGTGTGCTAAGGGAAATAGTGTAGCTTATATTCTAAGGAACTGTACAAAAAGTGTAACAGCTCATGGTTGTGTTTATTATTATTCTTCTTCTAATTTTACATGTATCATGATAGTGCTACATTTTCATGTTAAGCATCAACACTAAAATTAGGGGCCATAACAATAACGGGTTTCCTTTTCGTTTTTCTGACTATTATTCTTCCTTTTTTGACTGTGTCGTTTTCTCTCTCTCTCTCGGCAGCAACAACGCTTAAAAAGGATTATTATGTGAATATAAAATCGGAAAGATTACTTTTTATTATGCATACATGCAACAACAAAGCGTTTCTTGGTTGGCTGCAGCAGTTGTTACAAAACTGTTATATTTACTTGCTCTTCGTCTTATTATTCTTTTTCTTCTGGATATTTTTAGGATTAACAATGCTCTTTAGTCACACCTTGTATATAATTGAGAGATCGTTTGAAAACTGGGCGGATATCATGAAAAAGGAAAATGGTGTTCAGCCAGAAGAAAGAAAAACTGAATCTGTTTTTTATGAATACTAAATCTTCTTCGGTGTAAAAATTATGCGCCATCATTTTCTCCATCTCAAAAATTACTCCCTGTTGGTGTTACTGCTGCCGTGCTTTGTTGTACAGTGCTTAGCACGACAATCAGTCAGCCAAAACGGGGAAAAAAGAACGTAAAGCAATCATCTTATTGTCATAGTGATATTTTCTATTTATGGTTGCTATACTTAATATATTTGAAATTACCCTGTCCAAAAATATGCTACAACTTTCGAAATGTAGCATTCGAATTCCCTTCAGAATAAAACCGAACAAGTCACTATTACCCAATCATGTTCGCTTTAGAAATCACTTCAAAATTGTAGAAAACTCTATACTTTGTGACGCAATAGCAAAACAACCGTTACAATCGTGGAATTTTTTTTTCATGTAAATATGAACATAACTCTTTTAAAATTATGACAGATGATATAAAATGATCCCATTATTAATGATCATTTCCTTTACGTTGTTACACGAGTCCTGTACACGAAGGCATAATGGGATTTTTATCATACAAAACATTTCGCTTTACTTTAAGCTCAGTCTACATATTATCTTGCTGCTCGTTTTGATGGCATCAATTTACTTGAGTTTCCTTGAATATGTTGTACTTAAATTCACATTTATAAAAACCAATTTATTATTTTTTATGTAGCTGAAGGTGAATTATCTGCTTGCTTTACTGTGTTTTTGTCGTTTGTCTAAGCGATATTTTTAGTTAGTCTAGTCACAATAACTACAACTTTTTTTTCTTAAAAATAATAATCTTGTTATCACATCAACATCATGATATGGGCATATTAATGGATATTTTATTGCTGATGGTTTCCCTGAAACTACATTATTACTGTATATTGTTTATATTAGTCCTAAAGGGTGACTCGACTATTCATTATAAATAAGAATCTTAATGTGAAATAGTTTTTAAATTAAATTACCTGAGCGTTTGTGAGACCAAGTTGCTGAGCAATATCATCTCGGTCTGCCGGAGACAAATATTTTTGATATAGAAATCTTTTCTCCAGTTCAAATATTTGATGATTTGTAAAGGCAGTGCGAGACTTTCGTTTTTTCTTTGGTGGTTGCCTAGGGTTGAATATTTGCAGGTTATTGCCAGATCCGCCCGATTCTACAGAAAAAGAACAACAATATAAATAATTAAATATTGTATCCTGTCCTCATTATAGAATATATTTGCTGTGCTTGGAGTAAAAGCGAAGAATTTTCTATTTTTATAGAACACATACAGTATAAATAAATGATAAGCGGCGTTTCAGATTAAAGCAATGGCGATAATAACTCTTTGACATAGAGCCATCAAATTGTAGCATAAAATAATGTGCTGATAAAAATGTAAGACATCAATAGCATTTAGCGTAGCAGATGAGCACAAGCCGTCAGCATAGTAGCAGAAGTGGAGAATTAAGCTGCCCGAGTCGAAAACATATTAGTCGCTATAAAAAAATAATTGCTTCAGGCTTTCGCTGACTGATCTTGTGGTAGGCGTTACATGGTCAGATACAAATGAGTTATGAGAGAGTGCAAAAGTAACATCAGCGGCAGACACCTCAATAAGTCATTTAGCTGGTGTGATGGGTTCTATCTATGCATGTTTTTCATACAATTCATAATATATGCATGTGCCACATGCATAATAGATACAGTTTCTATTGTGTTAGCCTCTCGAGAGATAAGATTTTACAATAATATGTGTTGCCCCAGTATATTTGTATTTATTTAGTTTTGTTTAATGTAGGTAGCAACAACAGCAGTTGTGGTAGATAGAACAGACAGGCAAGAAATACTTAACAATATGGCAATAAAATTGATGGCTGATTTCCCACTCTTGTCAATTTTTCATTTTTTCAATTCATCCATTTTCACTTCACCATCAAAGTTTCGTACTAAAGCATTACACACGTCATTTATTATGTACATTTTTGATGTTTTTCTACATGAATTCTAAACTATATTATATATCTGATAGGGAAAAATAGGAATAGAACGAGTTGAATTTTAAACTGTTTCGTCAACCGAAATTTGTAAGCACTAAATATTTTGATATATTTTTAATGCGATATGAGGTGTTACATGAAGCGCCCGGATTGAAACATCAAACTTAACAGGAAATTGTTGTTGTATTTTACTAAAAGGTGGATGGAAGCTTGTCGTCATCTATACGACATAGTAAGTAGATCCAACATTTTACAAATCCATCGTTCATTTCGAATTTAAAAGCTGATAAAGTTTTTGCTTTGTTGCCTTTCTCCCGCATTGAGTCATGCTCATAATATTGATACAAGTAGCTTACGATGAATTCCATATTGTGATTACATTATAGTGTATGTATTATCCATCCAATTAATTATTGAATCTGATGAGAAGGCATTTTTAGTCCAAGTATAAAAAAGTGAAATTGTAATTTTGAAATGTCCATTAAAACTTAAGAATATTCACTATGTATAGTTCATCATACATATACATACATAAGTACATCGACATATTATGCTTGTTTTTCCCGTCCATCAAATTTTAGGCCTCCATGCTATATTCTGTGGCTGTTACGGTTGTATCCAACCAAATTTGGTCTGGGAAAATGAAAATAATATGGCACACAATAACAACAGCGGCGTCGTCATAAAATTTCTCTTTGTTGTATTAGCATTTCCATAACCATCCACGTAGAAAACTGACATGACAGTAAATAGCTGAAATGTCAGTGTGTATGTGTGAGAGACGTACTAAAAGTTGCAATGAAATTACGGTTGACAGGCAGTTGAGTTGAGAGGTTGATGGCTAGCTGGTTGGTTGTTGTGTTGTGAGCCATTATGCAGGTGAGGAAATGAACAATTCATTACATGTTATCCTTTATAATGCTAAGCTATCTTTCTAAATATATTATATGTGTGGATGCAAGTTGCTTGCGTAGGTACATGCGTAATAATGATACAAACTCCATTTTAAAAGTGTGAGATAATGTTTTACTCTTTGCATCCAGCCATCGTCAGAAGTTCCCTTGCCTGATGCAGACGCTCAATTTTTATTCATAAGAAATAGTGTGAAAATAGAATGAACAAAAAGACATTGAACGACTTGATTCGTTGGAGTGTCGTCTAGTGCACGTCATATTGTAGGATTCGAGGTGGCACGTCTGAATGGGTAAAGTGATAAAAACGAAAGGGAAAGAATAAGTAAAATGAGAAATGGGTTGGTCTGTCATCTAATTATCAATTTTGTTGTTAGTTACTCAGAAATTGTAATAGAGGATGCTGTCATTAACAAAACCGGGCGACACCTCACACATGAATTAATAATAGTAAAAAGCGCAAGAGTTGCCAGAATGGATAGCTCACAATGAAAAAGGGGATGAAATAGCGACAGCACACTTCTAGCTCTTAGTCAGTCAAGTTAGTTACTTTGCACAAGGATGAAACTTCATTATCATCCTAATGCTGCTGTTTTTGTTATTATTATTGCTGGTAATTACGATGATAGCATGTCGTCCAAAAAGGCCCGACAGACAGCACATTTCATGTCACGTAATAGGTTGGTTTGCAACGATTAGATTAGAGAAACAAACGTGAACTTACGTTGTGTTTCAATTCAACTACTACTAACTGACCAATTGAATGCCTAAACTTGCGTAAACTTTATACAATTTCACAGTAGTCTCATTGTCAATATACCATAAGAAACTGCTGTATAACAATACAGTAAGAAAATTCATCATCGTATGCCTAAAATACATCATTATTAATGCTAGTCTTTCAGGCCTGTGATAGGAAATTGAAAAATAATACTGTGCTAAATTATGATCGTAATGATGGCGATGTGATGATAAAGGTATAAATGTCCTCGTATAATTGACAACTATGTATGTCTATGTGCACATTATTGTGAACAGTATTTACCAAACTTAAAACGAATATAGTGAAATGAGATGACATGTGAGGAAAGGAGGAATGAAATTGTCCAGGAAGGTGTCTGTCACTCTTGACTGGACTCTGCTTCTGTTGAACACGCCATCATCACATTTCAACAGCAAACGTACTTGTTCATCATGAGCCAACATAGCGTAAAAAGTATGCAATGTATACTTCATTTATTCCCTTATTATATTGACTCTTTATAGAAGTTTGCTTGAATATTTAACTTTTTTAAGTGTGATTGACAGTCGACTGAATTTAAAGCGTTCAAATGTTTTAATTATTGCAACTCATTAGAGGTGATTGAATTAGATTATTAGGTTTAAGTATGACGTATATGTAGTGGGAACGCAATACGCACCTCAAGTTTGAATTTATGTAATACTTTCAATCACTGTCATCTGAACGGTCAATATATTATGATTGAAGTTTAAAGTATTGACATATAAACATAGGGAAACTTTCATAATGAGAGCTTAAAGTTAATCCCTCAACTCTGCAAATAATAGTCTAAAGTCTATACAATTGCAACTTTTATACCGAACAAATATTTTATTAAAAAGTCAGTCAAGTCAAAGTCATCCCAAAACTGGAGATATGTTTATTATAGTTTATGTGAAAGATACTGTTTCTTCTGGTTTCAAGGATTGATATTTAATTAAGCTTGTCATGATCGATAGAAAAGTTAAGTTAATTAATGACAAGAGTAAACCACTAATATAACTTTCATAGCGTTTCAAACTCTCATATTCAGAAATTATGATCAAAGCTTGGTAAAATAAGTTTGACATAACATTAAATATTATTAACTGCCAAAGTCAGTGGAGTTTTATTGCTTTGCTACGAACAAAAGATACCTTCAGATGTCAACAACTGCGACTTGTGCTTAAAATGCGTTCAATTTTTTGTGCAATTGAACAGTTGGGTTATTGTACGAGGGCAATCAAGTGAATTGCCTTATTGAATTGGCATGAATCATTTATAGACAAGCATTTAATGAATAATAAATGACATATTTGACTGCAAAAATAAGTTGTTCAATTTTTGCCTGTTGCAAACCTTGATGATGAAGAACTTGATATCGCGAACAATAATAGACATTCTTACAATCTTCTGAAACAAGGCCATTATTATACATTTCACTCCAATTATTGAATGATTATATGCCACTATGTATCATGTGCACATCCCATATTGTAAGTAATCCACTAATAATTTCATCCATTTTATTTTATGCAAACCAACTATAATAATAAGTAGAGCATTAACAATAAATGGCTTATTTGCATTGACATCTTGCCATATACTACGTCTTTTTCTTGTTTTCAATATATATTTATAGATATGAAAAATTGTCCATACAAAAAACCTTTTTATAACAAAAGCAATAAACTTTGTGCAAGTAAAATAAAAAATAGCTCTTAGTTCAATTAGGCAACCAGCAAAAAATGTTTCAGTTCAATTTGTATTGAATTATTAAACAGGAGGGAGGAATCAACTCAAACGAATAATGGTAGATTTTTTAAACAGAGCATTATTTTCTTGCAGTCGACGAAATTGAACAAGTGATTATAAAATTGTCGAAAGAAATTGGATAGCTTTGGTAAAAGAGACATTAAAACTAGTAAAACAAGGCCGATAATAGCTATGTACGAAATTCGAAAAAATTATACATTATTAGGCAAATTGTAATCCATTGGAGACGACACGACAAACAATCCTGCTGCATCAATAAAAACCGCATAGATACATACATATGAATATTACCTGCACCTTGCATGTATATACATATATACTTTGATACATGTGAACATTTCATGTATCAGCACCTGTGCTCATTGTTATACACGTTAGCAGTGAACGTGCTGCTGCGGTATATATATTATCAATTATTGTAAGTATAGAGTATTGGCCTGTTTTGAATTGCTTCTTTACAGCAAAAAAGTAGGCAGGTTTGATGCAAATAAAATTTTAATCAAAAATTTTCACAGTGGTAGCACCCAAAATCGGATGATATCTAGAGTTACTATTTTTGTCAAATAGGAAAAGAAAGCAAGGATGAAAAAAAATATTGATAAGTTATGTACGCCTCTTGTATGATCACTGCGATATGGTATTATATTTTAAAATCACCATCCAATAAAATATTTTATGATGTGATATGGGGATTGAATTGTATGCTTATTATATCTATCAGAATAAAAAGACACTATAAGATAGTCCATCATACATGTCACGACACGACATACATTTATGTCATTTAGGGACAAATGCGCCATGTATTATCGATTTGCTTCAAGTACATGTCACCACTTGTCACAGAAAAATGAAATATACAAAAAATTGAAATATACAATGCATTGTACACACAACGACAGTAGACCAATTTAGATTTAGATGTTTTCATTATTTGCACAAAGTAGTGAAGCAGCTACAAGGTAGTCAATTTTTTCCCCTTTTGCCTTGCCAAATACAGATACATTACACACGCTTAGAGCTCTTTCTTTAAAGTCGATAGTGAAATAAAAAATTTGTACATTGTAGTAGATAACATGTCAGAAGAAAAAAGCACCAAAAATAGGAGCATAAAATGCGTTTTTCGGTTAAAAATGTCCTCACTCTAGTTATTATTGCCTTTTTTATGTCTATTTTAATTCTATTCATTATATAAAAGAGTTAAGGTACTGATTATTTCAAACTATTTGCCTTGGTAAAAAAACATGTACGGGCTAGAACCAGAAATAGAATTAGGCACAACTTTGTCGCTTTTGATGCGATTTAGAGCAGCCCATTTTAGACTTTCAATAAATAACGCTAATCGTAAGGGAATGGTTCTATCATGACCACTGTAAACCCAACCAATAATAATACTAGAAATATGTCAGTTAAAAAGTAGATTGTTCAATTATTGCACAAAGATTCATATTAAATGTCGCCCTTGACATCACAACGTTGCAAAATTAGTTGAAATAATCAAAAACAAAATTCTTATTTCCAATCATTCAATACATACCCGTTTTTAATAAATACATTGATTATTTTATTTTTGGACAACATTTTAAATTTTTGGAACAACCAAACATTTATGTTGGACATCAGCACAAACTAAATATCGGAAAACGGCATAATAGAGTAAAATACATCATGCCTGCGTTGTAAATATATTTTTTAATGTGCTACTTAAGTTATCACTTGTCCTCCCCTTCACAATGATTCTAGTAGCAAACCCATCATCCTACCTCTGCTGATAACAAAGTTTAATAAAGAACTAACAATGCATAATATTTACCATTGCTAATCATAGCCATACAAGCATAAGACGCAGACGGGGTTACGTATTTACGTACGCCTCTCCACAGTAGTGAGCATGTCACAAACAAGTCACATATTTTCAAGGAGTATATATAATGTACATACCTTCCGCAGTAATGTGTAGAAATTTCCCCAAAATTCTCCATGTTTTCATCCATTAAATTATTTAACATCAACTAAACAGAGTTGTTATTTTTTTAGTTCATTACAAACTAACAGTAACAAAATGTATAGGCATTTTTTTTACAAAAGACATCTGAAGACCGCATCCATATCAACTTCAAAAGTAAAATGTCATAAAGTGAAGATAACCGTAATCTACTTTATATAAGTTGCCAATATGCAAATTTTGCACGAGTCCATGTATTTATATTGGCGTTCCCCTCCTTTTTTCCGGTCCCTTTTACACAAAAACTAAGCTGTCTCAAGTTTTATTTTTTCTTGGACA
>JAQFZH010000826.1:0-27017 GCA_034695485.1 Entomobrya nivalis
TGTCTGGTGAAAGCAATTTAGAATTGTGTATTAGTTAATTAGTTGTGTTAATTAGTTAAACAAAATAGTTAATTAATAATGTTGATTAGTTATGCAAATTAGTTGATTAGGTACGCAAATTAGTTATGCAAATTAGTTAATTAGTTATGGTTATTAGTTATTTGCTAATGCAAATTAGTTAATAATTTATTCAAATTAGTTAATTAATTATGCAAATTAGTTAATTAATTATGCAAATTAGTTAATTAGTTGTGCAAATTAGTTAATTAGTTATGCAAATTAGTTAGTTAGTTATGCAAATTAGTTAATTCGTTTTGCAAATTAATGTCCTTAATTAAAGGTATCTTTTTGTTAAGTTTGAGCTTCATAGGTCAAACGGTTAAGGTGTTACGACGATTAGAACATATTTGTCCCGATTCAGATAAATTATAGATTGTGTATATAAATATATGTATACTTACATTTGATATACAATTAAGTTGAAAATGTTTGTCGTAATAAAATGTAAAAATTATTTATTATCATAGGCACATATATTGTATACATGTAAGTTCATCTCACATACATACATATACATATGACATACATCGAATTTTTACTCTTTATAAATTGCAAATAAAGTTCTTATGGTTACATTACTCGCCAACTTTATAAAATTTAAAACAGTCGACCTCTTCAGGAAATATATATTCTTATAAACGACCATTAGCGGTTTACAGCTTTTTCGAAACTTACTCATAACCAATAAGTTATTTTTACCTTCCCAAGTGAGAAAACCTAATTGTCCCCAAGATCTAACCGTCTTTTCAGACTCTGTAACCAATTTTCCTAGAATGTCCACGCTGCATAACCAAATCACGTTCCCAGCAAAAACAGTTACAAATAATATTGCCTTTGTCAAAACACTCAAATCACTCCAATGAGTTATTAAACTTATCATTGTGTAGACATTTAGTTGAAGCATTACCACATGTCCAACAGCCGCTAATAAACCAAATGAATCAGCAAAGTACCGCACAAGAATTTGTAGAGATCGATATAACTTTGTCAGATTTTTAATCTTTCGAATGTTCCTATTAGTTTTGTAATTCTGATCAACGCCGCCCACCAAAATATTCCATTTTATTCGCAGTTCCTTACTAATGAGTGGTGCAAGAACGAAAAAGAAAAGGGTCATCATTTCTGCTATGAACATTATTGTAATCTCCATTCTTATTACGAAATACATATTAAATACACCATAAACTATATACAAAATGTTGTGGACGGTCGTAGTAAAACTTATGGCCAAAGGTGGCAGCAAGCGAATGAAAAATGGGTATACGTAAGCGGCGTCATTTGGAAATAGGAAGTAGTGTCCAGAAAACATAAGGCTGGTTAGGAAAGACCAGATAATTCCATGAAGATACATCATGTCCCATATTTTATTAACTTTATCCGTATTTGGATTGTATCCAGTTCTAAATTTTCCTGTAAATATTATTTAAACTTGAATAAGTTTAAAGAAATATAACGTTACCTTGGCTACTGAAATAATGATAAAAACGTAATACGTCCTTACGTGCTATTCGATCAGCAAGTATAAGATTTCCATTTATGAATCCCAAATACTCATCCCGTTTCCAGATGACGAGATAGGAATTGACAACAATTAACGTATTCATTATTAATTCCATGTAGAGGAAAGATAATTTGTTAAATTGCCCAGAATATGTCAGCTTGATTAGCTGAACAGTTTGAAATAAAGCTAGTAATGGGAAAATGAAAGTTGTTTTGTGAAAACTTGATTCGCAATGTTTTTCGTGGCAAGTAAAGAGCTTTTTGGATGGATTCCAGCTAAATGGAAAGTTATGGAATGTTTGAAATAAATGAGATTGCATACGACGCAATTTGCACATAAATGTGCTGGGAGTGTACATAATTATTTGTAAAAGTTTTAAAGGTAAATTAAAAAAAAAACTGTTTATATATTTATTTTAACGTATCTACTTCTAACGTACAAGTTAAAATATAAGTAACATAGCGGGCAAAATAGTGCGTTTGACCAGCACTAAATAACCTTTTGAAATGAGAAGGGCATGCAACCTTCTTTTCTTTCATGAAACTTATCATTAGTATAAAATCAATTATAAGCACTCGGATACAAATTCTCATAAAAACCTTTGGCTGAAGCCATTAATTAATCCAATTCTAGATAATTTACAAATATCGGTGACATTTTATCAATAAATTATTGTAATTACAGTAATCAAGAAATCAGTAGTTCCTTATTATTTTTAATTACACATGTGCGCATGCAGAACTGGGGTTTCTTTAATAATGTCATAGTCTAGAGTCTAGTTCATAAATCATCTTGTTTACGTGCAAAATGCCAAAATCCTATAATGCCCACTAGTATGTAGTAATTACGTCCCCCGCAAAACTGAGCAGAACAGTGACGTGGGTCGATCCTACATGACGTTAGCAATGGTTATATCGTTTCTATAAAATCAAACACTAATTTTGCTATGATATTATTAGTTTTACTTCTAATTACACAAAATTATATAACAAACATACATATGCATGTATACATTTGAGAAAATCGCGTAACTTGCATTTGTATAATTTTCCTCATCCATTTACTACTCATTTCAATGTCAATCATGTAAATGTGAAATGTTTTAAAAATAAACTCAATAAATATCCAAAATATCTAACGAAAAATTTGTGGTATATTTGCATTGATATATTTAGTCGCTTGGTTTACCCTATTGCATTGGTTGGTTTACAAAGTCTATTCTAAATCCATGTATTACAAATTTATTATTCCCGATGGGAAGCAATCACACCTATAAATGTCCATCTATTCGTCGTTCTAACGAAATTTAATACCGTATATCTATTAACAGAGTATATTACACCATACTTAATTATAAGAGGCTTGCAGCTTTGGATGAATATTTTCAAAAATGCTAAATCACTTTTTATTTCCCATCTTTGTATCGAAATTTGTTTCCATGATCTAACCGTCTTTCCAGACTCAGACACTAATCTTCCTAACATATCTAAACCCAACAACCATATAATATTTCCAAGAAGGACACACATTAACAAAATTATTTTAATAATACTATTCAACAGACTCCATTGCGTTATTAAACTAATTTGACAAAATACACTTAAATTAAACATTAGCAAGTGACCGGCAACAACCAATATTCCAAATGATTCAGTATACAATTTTAAAAGCAATTGAAGTGCTCGATAGTATTTAGCCAAATTTTCTATTGTTCTGAGAGATCTTGAAGTTTTGTATTGAGACATTCCAGACTTTGCTATATTTCTAATTCGAAGCTCTTTACATAAAAACCCTCCCAAGACAAAAAATGAAAGCAACATACTATCCACTGTAAAGGAAAGAGTTAGATTTATCTTGGCTTGAACATAAAGGTTAAATGCACCGTAAATGTGGTAAATTACTTGGGTTAGTAAATTGTTTGACTGATCTGGTGAAGCCGTAACCAGAGTAATTAAACTTTGATATGCGTATGCAGGATCGGTCGGAAACCAATAAAAGTGTATGGCAAAAATTAGTATAAAAAGCTTATACGAGAATAAGCTCTGGAAATACATCGAATCCCATATTCGATTTATCTTGCTCGTGTTTGGATTATAGCTTGGTCGAAATTTACCTAAATAAATGAATGCACAATTAAATTATATTTTAAAGATTTTTATAAAATAAGTTTACATACAACTTACGTGCAATATGATCACCAAGTAAAATCGTTCCATTTACATATCCCAGATACTCATCCAGCTTCCAAACATATATGTATGTGTTGGCAGTAAGCAGTATATTCAAAAGCCATACCAGTGATAGGAAAACTTTATCGGTGAGTTTATGTTGCAAAGTAAAATACACTAATTGATAGGTTTGAAATATAGTCAGCAAAGGAATTATAAGTGATTCTCTGTAGAAATAAGCTTTTAGCTTTTGGTTAGAAGTATAAATTTTTCTCCTTTGATCCCATACAAAAGGACATACATTACACTTTTGAAAAATTCGAGATTTTATGTGACGCAGTTTACATAGAAAATTGCTGTGGGTATACATTTTGAACTATTTATTTGACCCAGAGCCAAAGAAGAAAATGAACATAGAAACAAAACGATTGAACTGAACTTCAAACTTTCGTTTGTCTTCAATTAACAAAAATTCTGATGACAGAAAAGCATATTTTGTTGACCGAGTTGAAAATTGACAACAAACCAATTATTAAGGATTTAATTTTATTTTCTGAGAAACCGTTTTAGCTAAAACATACCTTAAATTTGGATAGAGATTGGCAGCATTAGATATGTGCTTTAAATAGTTATTAGTTCTTTATCGTAAATTTTTAAAACAACAATTCTATAAACATTTTACAACCAATTTATTCATACAAATTCTATATTATCTAAAATTACTTTGGGTAATCGAACTATTTTCGGAACAGACATGTAGTGAGGTAAAACCACATTCTGATAATGAACTCAGAGGTCTGCTTCTTATCTTTTATTTTCTATCCTACCCATATTAAATTCAAACTCTTTAGGATAGGAGATAAGAGATAACAGCGGACTTCTCAATTCATTATCAGAATGTAGCTTTACCTCTCCTGCATGCCTGTTTCGGAATAATACGTTTGTAGCTTTCATCATCTTACTTTTAACTTTTGAACTTTTTGAAGAGTTACCACCCACTTTAATATTGCAAGCTACAAAAGCAATCAAAATATTTTTTTTTGCAAAAGCAAGAATGCTACCTTAAACCCAATTAACAGCGCTGTAATTAAGAACAATTGTTATTTATGTTATTAAAATCGATTGAAATAATACTGGCTCACAACCTTGCCCACAGGCCGACAGGGTAAATAATTGACTAATTGTAAGACACCATGTGGTTTTCCCATTTTCTTTTCAAGCTCATGTCTTACGTACCGTTATCAATTTTAATCATCATGCGCTTTTTCATATATTTATTTCTATTTAAATTTTAATGGTTCCGGTAACCGAACTTTGACATAACGTTATAGCTATTTGAGATTACCTTGACCTATCATATCTCTACATTAACATCAAACCAATTTATCATCGCATCTCATAATTGAGTGAAGTTTTCTTTACAAAAATAACAACAAAATGTTGACAACGCCAAATATTTCCATACTATTTCCATCCAAAATCACCGCAAACTATTTTTAATAGTTTTTGTATCGATTTGCCTTTATTTATGAATTGCAAATAAAGCTCTCAGGGTTATATTACTTGTCAATTTTACAAAACCTAAAACTGTCGACCTTCTAATGAAATACAAATTCCTATACACAATCATAAGCGGCTTACAACTTTTACGAAATTTCTTCATAACCAACAAGTTACTTTTACATTCCCAGGCAATAAATCCTAATCGTCTCCAAGATCTAATTGTTTTATCAGATTCCGTAACCAATTTCCCCAGAATATCTAAGCTAAACAACCAAACAGCGTTTCCAAGAAAAAAACATATCAATAATATAGCCCTTGTCAAAACACTCAACTGACTCCAACGAGTTATCAAACTTATCAAACTGTAAACACTCATTTGAAGCATTATCACGTGACCAGCCATGGTCAATAAACCAAATGATTCTGTGTAACATTTTAAAAGAATTTGAAGCGATCGATACATTTTGATAAGATTTTCAATCCTTCGTAAATTCCTGCTAGTTTTATGGGGACGCTTAATATTCTGTTCTATATCTATCCAGTTTTCCCACTTAATCTTAAGTTCTTTACTAATTAGTGGTGCCAGAACAAAAAAGGAAAGGTATAACAAGTCAGTTACAAATGTTAATGTGAGCTGCATTCTTATTATGACGTAAGTGTTAAATAAACCGTAAATAACATATACAACTGTGTTGACAGTTGTCTTTAAAGTATCAAAATTCTGGGATGGTGTTGGCAGTAAAGCAATTAAAAGTTGATAGCCATATGCGGGGTCATTTGGAAACAGAAAATAGTGGCCGGAAAACATGGGGATACTTATAAAGACCCATGCATTTACTTGAAGGCACATCATGTCCCACATTCGATTAACTTTGTCCGTATTTGGATTGTAGCCAGGTCGGAATTTTCCTAGAATTTAAATTCAAATTTAAAAAGGTGTTTTCATTTACTCGATATTCTAAATTGAAATTTTTATTACTTGCAATCCGATTGGAAAGTTCTATAGTTCCATTAACAAATCCCAAATACTCATCCCGTCTCCAGATGATGACATAAGTGTGCATAAGAACCACTACGTTTATAATTAACTCCAGGTACAGGAAAGTAATTTTGTTGAATTTTCCATAATATGTCAGTCTCATAAGTTGAGAAATTTGAAACAAAACAACTAATGGGAACATGAATGATAATCGAATGAAATTTATTTGAAGGCTCTTCGAATCGCAAGTGAAAAGCTTTTTAGTAGGATTCCAATAAAATGGAAACGTATGAAATGCCTGCAATATACGAGATTGTATATGACGCAGTTTGCACATAAACATGCTATGAGAATGCATTGTGACGTTGAGTTTCGCTTTTCAGAATTTTTCGTTTGGTTTCCGAATAGGATACTTTTACTCGACGTACAGCAAGTATGAAGTATATATACTTATTTCTGTAAGCTAGAATAAGAACAGAACGTTATATTTTGCTTAAACCATAAAAGATGACTTACAATGATTACAATGAGGAAGGAATCTACTTTGACATTAGTTTGTCTTTAACTATATGTAAGTCTATAAAGCCATTAAAAATAATCTGATCATACTAGAAAAATCTCCCATTTGCCGAAGCCAATAACAATTTTAAAGAGAAAAATGCCATTGATAAGGGTTTTTAAATTAATTTTTAATAGAAATGGGAATATTTTTAGGTTTTTAATTTTCCCATTTCCCCTTGTTTATGCAAAGCTATAAAAATGAGTTATATTTTTTAATACTCGATTCAATATTTTGATATGTCTTTTGTAATTTTAATAATGATGATATCAAAAATATTCCATCAATAGTTAATTAATGAAAGTATTATAATATATATATACAAATACTAAGGAAAACTTAACTGCTTAAAACTTCCGAATTGTAATTAGACCCCTAAAAGTACCGCTACATACTAATTTTACAAAGCCTAATACTTTAGATCTCTTTACTGAATATATACATCGAACGTTCAGCATTAAAGGTTTGCAACTTATCTTAAACTTTTTCATATATTTGCCATTAACCTTTGATTCCCATATCCATGTATCTGCTCTTGACCATGAAAAAACGGTTCTTTGTGATAGCACACCTAACCTTGAAAATATATGTAAACAAAACATCCAGATACTATCGGCTATAAATAATCCTATAACAAAAAGCATAATGGTGAGATCGTTCATTTGACTTGATTGCGTACCCAAGCTAAGTAATACATAAATTGAAAACTTCAGAACAAGCACTTGAGTTGCCACAAAGAGATCTCCCATTGATAAAACTGTTAAATGAAGTATGATTTGAAGGGATCGATAGCTTATTGTAAGATTTTGAATTTTCCGTAAAGCAAAGCTTGTTCTGTACTTGTAGGTTTGTCTGACCATGTTGCATGTTAATCCGATCCTTATTTCGTTTTCAATAAACTCCGCAAATATCACAAAACACATTATCAAATGTCCTGTCAAAAATATATATCCACAAACATATCTGGCGGTAATGTAACAATTAAGAAATCCGTAAAGAATATAAACGACTGGAGAAAGTAAGGAAGGAAATAAAGAAGAAATATAGTGTTGAGCATACGATGGGTCGTTTGGGAAGATCCAGTAGTGGGTCGAAATAAACAAAATACAAGGTACTGTACCAACTGTTATCATCAGTTGAATTAAATCCCAAATTTGATTGAATCGGTTGGAGTTGGGATTATATGTAGGCCTAAATTTACCTTGAAACGAATGGAAAAAATCATATTTTTAGTTCAGAATATATATTTCTGTAAATAAGAGAAAGTGTAAATGGCAAACTTACTGGCTATACTGTTTCCAAACAGGATCATCCCATTTATTAAAGCCAAGTACTCATCAAGCTTCCAGATAAATGTAGTCATGATAACTATATAAATGGAACACATTGTCCAATGGATGATAACCAAGTACATGCTACCTAATCTTTTAGCGTAGATAAAGTAAATCATTTGAAATGTTAAGTAGAAAAGAATAGGAGGAATTATAAAGCAGGTTTGATTATATCTTAGTCTACATTTTTGGCGTACTTTAAAGAGCCCTTTTTGGGAATCCCACACAAATGGTAGAGCGTGCAGTTTAGCGAACAAGTTGCTCTCTAGGGCACGAATTTTACACATGAAATCACTATGTGAATACATTTTATAGGGATCTTTAGTTGAGTTGATGATTATTCTTTAAATGTGAGATAAAACGTGAGATTGTGGCTTCAACAAAAATAATAGCTTTACTCTCGTCAGTTTTAATTAAGAAAATAAATGATGCTTTTCATGAAACTACAATATGAAATGAAAGATTACGTATCAAATCCGAAAAAATAATCAAAAATATTCTATTAGTCTTTTTAAACCGTGAATTCCGGCAAAGTTATAAATTGCTTTTGCGTATTACGCTATCAAGACTGAGAAAACAAGCTAGCTGCTATTTCTATAAAAACACATTACTAAATACTAAACAAATTTGGTTTAGAGATGTCTGTATGTACTAGACTTTTTACACAAAATCAATCAACTTAAAATATTCATATCTCCCCGATATTTTCCCTTGTATTATATATATGCAAATATGGACAAGATAATATATTTTGATATATTTAATACATATAAACATAAGAACTTGTACTAAAATTCAATTATATATACGGATAAAATACTGGAACTTACCATTAAATACGGATAACCATAAATTTAATCCATAAATTTAGGAATATATTCCACGTGATATTAAACCTACGCTATATAACATGTATTCATGTAATATATTTTTAAAGCTCTTATTTAAATTTGAAATTATATAGTTTATTATCATTTACTTATCTGAAGTAGTTCCGCATGACCAACTTTAACAATAGCTCTCTGCACTAAAATTAAACTGTAATATGAAGGAACAGTTCCTGTTTCTAACCAGGTCAAAATTGTGTAAATTATCTTGGACGCAGAGCAATTAAACCTTTGAATGTCCACCTACTAGTTGTTTTTATGAAACCCAGTACAGTTGATCTCTGAACTTTATACAAACAAGTACATTTAATCATTAGGGGCTTACAGCTTCGTAAAAATTTCTTCATAATTGCTACATCCCTTTTTGTTTCCCAACCTATCATAGAAATTTGCTTCCATGACCTTATTGTTTTTCCAGATTCAGACACCAACCTTCCAAGCATATCTAAACTAAGCAACCAAATGATATTTCCAAGAATTACAGAGTTTAACAAAATTACTTTCGTAACGTCACTTAACCAAGCCCAGTGCTTTATTAAGCTTAATTGGCAAAATACACTCAAACTAAACATTAACAAGTGACCTGAAAAAACCAAAATCCCAAACGATTGAATATACAATTTTAATAGCAATTGGAGTGCCCTGTAGTATTTTGTCAGATTTTCTATTGTTCGAAGAGATCGGGAAGTTTTGTGTTGGCCCATTCCAAGATTACCCATATTTTTAATTCGAAGCCCTTCACCTAAAAAGCCCCCCAAAACAAAAAATGAAAGCACCAAACTGTCCACTATGAAGGCAAACGTAAAATTCATTTTGGCTTGAACATAAATGTTAAATGCACCATAAATTTGGTAAATAATTTTGGCATATAAAGTATTGGATTTGTTTGCTGAACCCATCAACAAATCGACCAGATGTTGGTAAGCGTATGCAGGATCGGTTGGAAAAAAGTAAAAATGAACAGAAAATACTATAATCATAAGCTTGTACGAAAAAATGCTCTGGAAATACATCGAATCCCATATCCGATTTACTTTGTTCGTGTTTGGATTATATCCTGGACGAAATTGACCTAAAATAATTTGATAGTCAAAACTTTGAAATATTTTATTACGGATTTTATTATCATTAAAACTTACGAGCAATTCCATCACCAATCAAGATCGTTCCATTTACATAACCCAGATAAACATCCAGTTTCCAAACGTATACGTAGGTATTTGTCGTAATCAGCATGTTTAAGAGCCATACCAAGGACAGAAAAATGGTATCATTAAATTTGCGTTGCCAGGTAAGAATAATTAATTGGTAAGTTTGAAATAGTGTTAGCAAAGGTATTATTAAGGATTCTACATTGAAACGTAATTTTAATTTTGGATTGGAAATATAAAGTTTTCGTTGTGGATCCCAAATGAAAGGACAAACAATACATGTTTGAAATATACGGGATTTTACATTACGCAGTTTGCAGAGAAAGTCGCTATGGGTATACATTTTGCACTGTGGACGTATGTACTTGCTGTGAAACCGAATTGCAATGACCTGAAGAAAAATGTTCAAGGTACTTTCCCCGGAAAAAATAATTTTAACCCAGCGAATAAAACAAAAATAGCTATATACACAAACACTTTAATAGCTATTTTAGAGATTTTATAAAAATCGTATAGTAAACTTGTAATTTTAATTTTCAAACATAAAGTACTGGTATGGTACCTGGATAAAATATGTATTTTATTACAATGAGCACTTTACTTTTTAAAAGCCGTCCCGACAATATACGCGAAAACCAAGGACTGCTATTTCTATAGTCTTTAAAGTTATTTTTACCCGTATTTTTTATTATGAATTCTTTATAGCATAAAATTACTTTTTACAGACAGACATAATCAGGAAGACATCAATGTATAAACAACCGGTTTGCATAAACAGTTGAAAATTACTTTTCAAATTTCAATTGTCTTCTAATTTCCGTATATACTCCTTGCTTATTATTTTCTAGCAAATTGATTATCATATTATTATGTAAGTTTGTACTACAAAAAAGCAATCAAGCCAAGCCACGTGTAACTATTTCGATGATAATTTTATTGTTTGTGGATTTTGTGGCTTCCTGGAAAGGCAATTTTAAACATTGTGGTTTTTGGGCTTAATCAACATTGTCATTCATTTTGTCAAGTGTGATGTAACATGCAACTTTATATGCTAATTATAAAGATAATCATACATAATTTATTATGGCTGTCATCTGTCAAAATATCCCATTTCTGCCAATAACATAAAAATAAACGGTTTGTGAATACAAATGTATGTAATAATATGTAGTTTTGCACACGTAGTAGATGGGTATATTGTTTTCAAACAAGTGGTCTGATATGATATAATATTGATATGGTAATGATGTGAGTTGTTTGTTGTAATCAATCACTAAAAACAACTTTTAAATGACAGTTTCAAGTATTTCAACAAGCCATTATTCCACGTTCCACAAACCACCTTTTCAGGACAAAAACAGCACTCTGTTGATAATAATACACTGAATCCTTGTTACCATGTTAATCAGCACCTTATAATATTTATAAATACTGGAAGTTCAGTTTAAATCAGAGTATTAATTGTCTGGAAGCCTTACAGACTACATCTCACAAACCAAGTCTGCAATATATTTTAAACTCACGTCATTAAAAAAACAATCATGGATCAAATACTCAAGTTCTCAAGCAGAATTTTTATATTTTACTGCTTGTTTCAAATTCCACAAAACCATGCAATTGGTAAGTAGTTCGTGCAAACCCATTATTACTTTCATCCAAAATAGCTATATACTAATTTCTAATTAAATTAATTTTAACTTATTTCTCATTTTTAGAATCCGGATCGATAATTCCTTTGTACATCTACCCAACAAACGGCCCATCATCCTGGCAAAGACTCTTTGACGCTCACCGTGAAAACCCCATAAACACTTGGGCCATTGTCAATGTCAACAGTGGTCCCGGCGGTTCCAGCGTGGACCCCAACTATCTGACTTCCATCCAAGCCCTTCACTCCGCAGGAATCAAGACACTTGGCTACGTCCTCACCGACTATACCCGCCGAGACCCTGCTCTAGCCAAAGCCGACATGGATACCTGGAAACGACTATATGCTCCCCATGGCATCTTTTTCGATGAAATGGCTAATGACGATGATACCACCAAAGTTAACTATTACCAGGATCTAAACAACTACGCCAAGTCACTAGGTTTTACATTCACTGTAGGAAATCCTGGTACGGCAACTAGCCCACGGTATTTCAACACTGTTGATAATATTGTTACTTATGAAAAGGATATAGGTTTTCCGACAAGTGACGAGATTTGCTCTCAGAATACTAATGGAAAGGGAAGAGATGCAGTTACTGTTTTAGCTTATAATATTCCGAGTCCCGATTATGGTGCTGTGACTGCGATTAAAAATTGTGCGGGATATGTTTTCGTCACTGATGACAGTGGAGCCAATCCTTGGGATTCCCTGCCTGAATATTTGACTCAGCTTTTCTTGGTACTTAAGTGGTGGGAATAATGATGATGGTTTTATTTTATGGACTATTTTTTAATAAAATTACTTATTTTCATTGAATAAAAACTTCATTTACGCAAAATTATCAGTTTTTGGTGAAAATTTAATTTCGCTTGAGTAATTATATATATTGCGTATATGACGCAGATCACACAAAAAATACTTTGGTGTAGGCTGTGAATACATGTAACAATTTCGTATGCATTTTTGTTCATAAAAACAATAAACTTTTGTTTACATTTTAAAAAGCCATTCTACTTGTTTTCTCCAAGCAAAGTTGATATATGTGATAGCGAAAGAGAAAAGGGTCATTGGAAAAAATCGTCCGTTAGTATATTTTTCCAAGTTGGATTGTTTTTCTTAAACAAAACGCAATGTAACTTGGAAAAATTACGAACGGACACTTTTTCCCGATGATCCCTTTTCACTTTTGCTATCACATATGATCTTGTTTTGTTTGAAAGGAAATCAATCAAATCATGATAGTGATCAATGTTAAAATTTAATGCAAATTTGTTATTTATTTTTATAATCTTTGATCAATTAATATCACATAAATACAATACAATTATCTCGTATATGGGACTCAAATTTACAAATTCTATAATTATTTTAACATACACTTCGACTAAACAAACGAATCGCCAAACAATTTTAAAGATTTTTTTATAGATGGTAAAGTTTCTTGGAGAAAGTATACATAAACTAAAAAAAGTAATGTTTAGCAATTTTTTTATCTAGAATATTCAATAAAGAAAGCGTATTTCCATAAAATCAACAATTCACAATTTAAATTTGGTTCTGCGTGTAAAACACAAACCAAGTGATTGAGGAAAAAAAGCGTAGCCAATATTTGGTTTATAATAATTCTTTGGGTCTTCATTTACATCCGGCTTAACATCAAAAAGCTGAAAAATCCTTGTCACATAAATAAACAACATATCTTTAGCAAAAGGCTCCCCGACACACTGTCGTTTGCCCTGTTGAAAAGGAATAACGCGCTCTTTAAGTTTTTCACCTTGCTCATCAAGAAATCTTTGTGGTCGGAAAACGTCTGGGTCATTCCACACATCTTTGTTGTAATGGCAGTGGTATATGTTCGGTATGAGTAGCAGTCCTTTTGGAAATTTGTAGCTATCGAATTCAAGGTCTTCTAAAAGTCGATGTAATACCCCAATAGGAGCAATAGAAGACATCCTCATTCCTTCCAAAATAACAGCTCCAGCGTATGACATACTAGATTTATGATCCAAAGAAATTTCTCCATTTTCCCCCATTACCCTGTCAATTTCTTCATGTAGCTTTGTCTGAATCTCAGGATTTACAGAAAGGTAGAACATTATCCATGTTATCGTATATCCAGTAGATTCAGAACCTCCGATAAATATTTCAACTACTGTTCCAACAGCATTTTTCCATTTGATTGGATCTTGAGATGAATCTTCAATATATGCATCTATAAGATCTCTGTGAGCTCCTTCCGAAAAAGTTTTTTGATGATCCGTAAATTCTGTTTCAATGTACTTAATAATGTCCAAACAAGCATTGTTATATGCAGTATAGCCAGATAACCCGGGTGCCAAGTACTTTAGCCAAGGAAGAAATGTTAGGCCTGTTTTCATCGTGTGTTGAAATGTTTTCGACCAAGTTTCCATTAGTTTTGTGATTTTCGAGTCACCCAAAATAATTCTTTTCCCAGCTATCATTATCCACATTGTGTTTATCACTGATTGAACTAGTATATGTTGAATATGAAGTCCTTCTTGATTAGTTGCTTTAGATGCTTTATTTATCCAGTTGCATACTTCAGTTGCTTCGGACAGAATTAAAGTGTCCATTCGTTTATTACCAAAACCAAATTCTTTTAATTTCTTGAGACAAAATGTTCGTTGTGAGTACCATGCTTGCCCATCTGAATTTGCAACTCCGTATGGCCCTCGAGACACCAAAAGGATACTATCAGTCTGAAATTTTCCTGTTGATTCAAATGTATTAAAGATGTCACGCATTAACTTCGGGTCGTTAATGACAACTGCTGGTTTGGAGCAAAGGTCAATAGTATAAATCTTCCCAAATATGTCGGCCCATTCTCTTAACTTTTTAAATGGATTTTGTGTAATTAATTGATGAATATTTCCTATAATGAGTATACCACGTGGACCAGAGGGTAGTTTATATTTTGTTTGTTTTCTTAGACAATAACGCCAGATACTAAATACAATTAGTGCAATAAAAGTGAGAAAATACATTTTGTCACAAAAAAACTACATGCAATAAAAATTAAGTGTGCATAGATGTGTTTATAATCGTCAACTGACTATTGATGTTTTTAAACATTTCCTTAAATACTTAAGCTAGAGATAAAGCTAGACCAAAACGTGATTTGTTTGGAGTGAATATGTGTTGCAGTTAAATAATCTGCTGGGTTCTCTACCTTCGTGAAATCTTGAAGTTTTATCCTGATTTAATCAAATTTAAAAACATACCAGCTAAATTACATGACAGCGTTTAGATTGACTGGAAAAAACGCAATTATAAAGTCGAAAGTTGAATTTATTTATTTCGTTTTTATGTAAATATCTTATCTTATTTTTTACTTCCTCCTAATATAACTTGTTTTTGTTATCAAATTGACTGTTGAGGTCAACTTGTATAGTGTTTTGCGACACTCATTTTTTGTTTTCTGCAAATATGCATTCTAGTATCACGTGAAAACTGATTACGGATAATAATATAATTTGAGTATGTAAAATAGTAAATAATCTAAACGAATGATTTTACATTAAATATTGACCTACCATGAACCCAAATGTCAAACGTGATTAAAAATGTTGCAAAAAATGTATATGGATACACCTAACCTTACAACTTCAAGAATCTGACAAAAAGAAAGACTAGCTAGGTATATAATTTGGTAAACATATTTTTCGTGTGCATGATTAATAGCTTTTTATGACGACCTCGTAAAGTTTAATGACAAACCATGTACTGCAGAGTACGTTCACTTTATTATAAATGTCTAAATGTTTTTTTTTTTCATTCGATACGTATCCAATGAAGCTGTCGATTTATTACTTGACAATGAAATTGTATTTTGTGGCTTTATGAATGTACGTTTTACGTAATATTTATTATTTATTTTCTACTTGACTAATGATTTTTACTTTTATGTAATAACTACTTGAATTTTACTATAATACAAATAAATACAAGCTAATTTATCACTGAAAACGAAATAAAGTCATCACGACTGTTTTATGGGATAACATGACACTATTTCTTAATTTTTTGTAAGTTCTGTTTATTTAAACTGAGTTGTTTAGCTAAAAGCTTGTCAGTATTATATGACTCAGACCACACAAAAATGCTGTGCTGTAGGCTAGTAGACTGTGAATATATGTAACAATTTCGTATGCATTTTTGTTTATAAAAAAGAATAAATTTTTGTTTAGATTTTACAAAGCCATAATGCTGTTTTTCTCCAAACAAGTTGATATATGATCCTGGTTTGTTTAAAAGCAAATCAATTACAAATTAAATCATGATAATGATCAATGTCAATAGTTAATGCAATTTATTTATTTATTTATCATAGAAACTTTGACCAATTTATATCGCATACAATACAATTATCTCGTATATAAGACTTACAGATTTACAAATTGTGCAATTACTTTAAATAATATGCACTTCGACTAAATATATGAATCGTCAAACAATTTTAAAGATTTTTTGATAGACGGTAAAGTTTCTAGAAGAAAGTATATATAAACTAATAAAAATAAATTCTGTTTAGCAATTTTTCATCTAGAATATTCCATAAAATCAACAATTAAAATTTTGTTCTCGGTGTGATGCACAAACCAAGTGATGGAGGGAAAAAAGCGTAGCCAATATTTGGTTTATAATACTCCTTTGGATCTTCATTTACATCCGGCTTAACATCAAAAAGCTGAAAAATCCTTGTCACAAAAATAAACAACATATCTTTCGATAAAGGCTCCCCAACACACTGTCTTTTGCCCTGTTGAAAAGGAATAACGTGTTCCTTAAGTTTTTCGCCTTGCTCATCTAAAAATCGTTGTGGTCGGAAAACGTCTGGGTCACTCCACACATCCTTATTGTAATGGCACTGGTATATATTTGGAATGAGTAGCAGTCCTTTTGGAAATTTGTAGCTTTCAAATTGAAGGTCATCTAAAAGTCTATGCAATATTCCAATGGAACCAATAGAAGACATCCTCATTCCTTCGAAAATAACAGCTCCGGCGTATGGCATACTGGACTTGTGATCTAAAGAAATTTCTCCATTTTCGCCAACAACCCTGTCAATTTCTTCTTGTAGCTTTGTCTGAATCTCAGGATTTACAGAAAGGTAGAACAATATCCATGTTATCATGTGTCCGGTCGTTTCAGAACCTGCAAGAAACAATTCGACTATTGTTGCTACAGCATTTTTCCATTTGAGTGGATCTTCAGATGAATCTTCAATATATGCATTTATCATATCTCTGTGAGCTCCTACCGAAAACGTTTTCTTGTGGTCTGCAAATTCATGTTCAATGTGCTTTATAACGTTCAAACAAGCATTGTTATATGCAGTGTAGCCAGATAACCCGGGTGCCAAGTACTTCAGCCAAGGAAGAAATGTTAGACCTGTTTCCATCGTGTGTTGAAATGTTTTCGTCCAAGTTTCCATTAGTTTTGTGATTTCACCGTCGCCCAAATTAATTCTTTTATCTGCCACCATTGTCCACATTGTATTTATCACTGATTGAATTAAAATTGGTTGAATTTGAAGTGGTTTCTGATTATTCGTTTTATTGGCTTTAGTAATCCAATTACATACTTCATCCGCTTCGGACAGAATCATGGTGTCCATTCGTTTATTACCGAAACCAAATTCTTTTAGTTTTTTAATACAAAATGTTCTTTATGCGGACCAAGCCTCTCCTTCTGAATTGAGGACTCCATACTGTCCTTGAGACACCAAAAGGATTGTATCAGTCTGAAATTTTCCTGTTGATTCAAATGTGTTAAGAATGTCACGCATTAACTTCGGGTCGTTAATAACAACAGCTGGTTGGGTGCATAGGTTGATGGTATAAATCTTTCCGAACGTGTCTGCCCATTCTCGTAACTTTTGAAATGGATTTTTTGTGATAAATTGATGAATATTTCCAAGAATGGGTACACCACGTGGACCTGGGGGTAGTTTATACTTGTTTCGTGTTCTTAGACTAAAACGCCAGATAGTAAATACTATAAATACAACCAAAGTGAGGAAATACATTTTGTCACGAATGATTTTTCTCTCTGAAAACACAACGTAATAAAAAAAATTAGTTGTGGATGAATGTGTTCTCGATGTTGTACTGAATATTGATATTTTACTTGTCTGGGAGCTATATGAGCTTAGGATAAAGCTCATCCTTAATTTTCAACGACTTTTGATGAATAAGTAATGTCCCAATAAATATTTTGTGGGGCTGTCTAGTTTTTTTTGCAAAATCTCAAAAATTTAGTATGATTGATATGATTTGATAATTGGGCGTACATAACACAATGTTATCAGCTAAATTAAATGATGATGTTTAGTTTCATTAAAAGAGATGAAATTGCAGAGTCCACTACTTTTTAGCATAGCTTGGTCTGAATCTAATACCTAAAATCGAAATTATTTACTCGAGTACTAGATAAAGTAATTGACAAGATAAAAATTTATTATGAAAGCAGGAATTTCATTTATTGTGCACGTTAACTTTGTATAGAGTTCCGCTGCATTCAATTTTTATCATTGAATGCACATATAAATTGCTCCATAACGTGAAAACTGATTACAGTATCGAAACTGACTTTAGGATATGAAGCCATAAATAATCTAAACAAATAATGTTGAAATTTGCAACAGGCTAGCCATGAAGGCATAAGTGTTTTAATGCACTGTGAGTGGGTATCACGTGTTAGAGATCAAATGAAATAGAACTTGTCTTTACACCAAAAACATACTATATTGTGAAGTCAATTATTTCGTACTGTGAATAATTTGCTTTTTTTGGGATGACCTTGTATGAGGTGTAGTAACAGATCCTGTAATCTAGTTTTTAGTGTTCACTTATATTATAAATGCCAATATGTGTAATATATTCTTGTTCAATATAGATTAAAAAGCATAATTAGAACGAGGATCAATGGAAAAGAATCGATCTGATGACGAGATCTCTTGATTGGTATTGTAATTCGTTCAAAATATGCAGTTTGTCGATAAGTATTGAATGACATTTATAAGGCAAATTATGAGGTAAGAAGAATTTAATTTTAAAATTTGATCTGTAACTTGGAACATATCTAAGATTTTTTTTTGAGTAAATTATGATTTTTAGGCTTTAAACTTACTTCACCGATAGGGGAACTTGACCTTTACGAGATGATATCCGAATCTGTTTTGCGCTTTCACGACAATTTTATGATCACTACGAATGAGTGTATCGAAATTTCTGCAAAGCTGAATTCTGAAATTAGAAAAATACATTCAGAAGACTGTCAACAAAATGTTTGGTTTGCATTTGGGTTAAAGTTCACATGAACAATAAAGTATAAGTCCTTTATAAGTCAAGTGAATGTAATTGTTTTTTAGTTTTTGATGCACGAGCAAGGCTAAGTTCCAAATCTATGGGAACAAGGATGCTCCAATGGTTGAAGTGTCATCATTAAAAATGAAGAAAGGTACAAAATGAAATTATCCAACAATGAAACAAGTGATTCTTTAATGAGAATCAGATTAGACGTTTGGTTGGTTTACGAAAGCGGCATTATCATTTCTACTTACATTTTTCAAGATTTACTTTAAAGTTTTTTTAAACATAAGAGTATTTGAATAAGAATACAATATGTTATGATATAAAGATTTTATAATCCAAAAATGTGTAAATATAATTGAAGTGAAAAGAGAATGGAATAAGTGGTCGGAACGTGTACTTAACTCACCGTGTACTATGAATGGACACAACGGACAAAAGAACATACTCTCCACTTACGTCTCTCAAGTTTCCCAGTCCACCTTGGGAACCCTCGCGACATTTCCTATCAACACCTTGCCTACGCTGTCCATACAACTCTTTCAGCCATCCAACCATGGAAAAAGTACCTAAGCATAAACCGACAGTTACATTAGATAACGTAATAACATGTTTGCGATAATGGTAAAATAATTGCATAATTTCTTGTATTTAAGGTCTAACAACGTTTTGGCTTGAACCAGTTTGTAGGTGTAATGTTTGTTTGAGAAATTTGTAATATATGTATATGAGTTGATTGGCTTTAAATAAACTGGTTTAAATTCCTATATATTGTAATATTTTAAAATATTAAAAGGAAATTTGTGAAATACAATAGGAGATAAACCTAAAATATTAGTGACGAGTGATGACTAAAGAGAAACTAATTTCAGTAGAGAAAAATATTTACCAACATACTGTTAAATTAATAGTATTTATCTCAGAGTACACTACATTTAGCTAGTAAGTATTCTCATTTTGAAGAAAGGAAAATTGGGTCTTGAATTCAGCCATACACAAAGAGCGACGACACATGGCTAACAAAATTTATTTTTCTTCCTGTTTATTAGCATCTTGTACTTTTCCACTGATCCTTTTTTTGAGCCCTGTTCCTTCATTTTCGGCTTGTCCACATATGAAAATTTCTCACATGTCAAATAATAGAAACAGTGCAGATTTGTCCAACATAATTATCTTCAACTTTTACGACTTCAAACAAGAATGGATAGAATATTTGTTCCAACATTTCTCCAGGATGAGAGATTACTACAGCCGATCGGATCCCGGATTTATGTTATGTAAGCGATGTATCAAAAACAATCTACTTTACTTATAAAAATTCATAAAAGAATATAACATTATTTTATTTTAAATCTTTACATTTCACAGTTTACCGTCCTCTCGTGTACTATGGCCCAATTGTAAACCTCTTCAAAATCATAGCTGATTCTACCAACTCCACCTTAATCACAGACAACTGTGCCAAAAAACTAAAACTCACTTTCACCAATTTTCCAGAAATCTACCCAGCCGTAAACGAATACCCAGGATTTCTATACTCATTTGGTTTTCTAATGAATAAATATTATAATTACAATAATCCCATTTACCACAACAACAACAACAGCGTTGGCTTTCTACGTTTAGCCCTAGCTGACTTCAATTTCGTGTACTGCGATACCCCAAAATTCCTTCCTCTTTGGAAGCTTCCAACAATCAGTTCCGCATTTGGTCCCAAAGTATGGCTATGCCTTTTCATATCCCTGACCATTTGTACATTCCTAATCCACTTATCTATTTCTCCAAATCCCTTAAAAATTAATATCAGTAGACAATTATCCTTCATATTTTTCGCTTTAATTACAATGTTCGTATCTACAGACGTAGGGATTCGTAAAAAAATGACAAAGTCCGGTCTTCTAGTTTTATGGACTCTTGCAGCCTTTGTCCTTTCAAATTGTTACTCCGCAATTATCACCAGCGTAATGATAATACCATCCGCTGAGGAACAAATGACAGAAATATCTCATCTTGTCGAAAATAATTACACCTTTATATTTCGTCAACAAGCTGATTTAGATTTAGTTAACGCCACAGTTAATTATTTCGATATTGGGAAAGATTTCACGAAAAACAAAGATTTCTCTGCATTAAGAGCCTTGATTAACCGTGGTGTTCAGGTCACTGGGTCCATTGGAATCAAATTTGGACAAACTTTAGCTTTCACCAAAAACGTAGCCACTATTCATCTATGGCATAATGTACTAGCATTTCTGGATTTTGCTAATGCCGGAATGGCAACAAATGCCGTAACCACAGCCGCCAGAAAAGTCAGTAGTAAACATTGCTACATTGGGAAAAAATTAATTTCGTCTGGAGGTGCCCTGTACCAAATATTTACCCCACCAAAAGGAAGTGAGCATCTGAAACTAGCAAATACTCTATTTGAAACTGGTATTTACGCATTTTGGTATGCAGAGCTGGGAAAAATACAGTACTCTGCCAGGGTGCAGGACAGGTCAAAGGTGAAAGGACCCACAAAAATTATTTACGACTTTGAGGACCCCACCACCACTCCATCAGAGGAATTAAAGCCATTAAAATTGGACGGTAGAATAAAATCTTTGTTTTTCTGGTGTATTGCCATGGGCTTCTCATGGAGCTTTTCATGTTTTTTAATGGAACAATTTTGGAAAGAATTGAATTTAAGCTGCTTTATATTGCTTCTATGCCGCATCCTCAATAAACTATTCATTTACAAAAGGAAAGCTTAAAAAGAGTACAATACATGGATAAGTAGAGTGACAAACTAGGACGTTAACCAAGTGCAAACCAAGCCTCTTAGAGACTGCTGCCTTTAAAGGTTGTTTTTCTGCCTTCGACCTTATATTTAGCTTATTGTGCTGTTTTGTAAGTGCAACACTAAAGTCTTCTCATTCTTAGCGCATTGCTGTGTATATGCTTCTGCGTCTGCTTACAATGCAAGTATGCTGCTTGGATGATGAAAGTATACAAAATCAATTGGCAATATTTCTTATCGATTAATGGGATAGATGTACGAAATGACATGAATTGAATCATTGAATAAAAATTCATTTCAAAATATTCAGTTGCTTAAAACTGCTAATTTTATGTCTCAAGTTCTCCCAATTATTTGACGTGACAATTTTTATTAATACATAAGTATACATACATACATCGTCATCATCTTCATCATCCACCAGTTAAAAAAAACACACTTTTTGCGTTAGAGTGCATCACACTTGTTGTTCTCATCTTTCTTTGTTTCGGTTGGGTTGGTTTTGCACAAACTCATTAAAATACGGCCAGACAAGCCAATATAAAAGCGTATGTATATTCATATATATATCAAGTGTATTATATGATTTTATAGCTTTCAAACACAAAGAAAGAGAATAACATCTCATCTGTAAAGAAAGGGGAACAGTGCCAGAGGGGCTGCAAATATTTGCAACACAATATAATGGAACAGTATATGGTCAGTAGTGGACAAGATAATTTGAACTGATGTATCTGTTTCTTCATTGGTTTATTACACACAGGTAAGGCACCTGAAAAGGAACACATTTCCCCTCCCTTTATTCAGAAAGTGGTTTTTGAAATCGAAGAAAAAAACTAAACTTTTTGACATGATGATTCGAAGTCCAAATTGTGAGGGCTATGCTTGTCATATAACAACTGAGAGACAAATTATGAGGTAAGTAGAATTTAATTTTAAAATTTGATCTATAACTTGGAATACTTACAAACATATTTTGTGAGTAATTTAAATTTATGACTTAAAACTTACTTCACCGATAGGGGAACTTGACCAAAATGAGATGAAATCAAATCTGTTTTGTGAATGCATAACAATTTTCTGGTCCTCATGAAGGTGTATATCGACATGGCTGCAGAGTTGAATTCTCGCATTATCAAAGTGCATACAGAAGATTGTCAACACATTTGGTAGGTTTGACGTATTTGACTAAATTTTACAAGGACAGTAAGGTATAAAGCTTTTGTGGATCAATTGAATAGAATTGTTTTATTTATTTTTTGATGCACGAGCAAGGCTGAGTTCCAAATCAAAAGGGAACAAGGGTGTTCGAATAGTAGTAGTGTCGTCATTAAAAATGAGAAAAGCACAAAGGGCCATTATTCAACAATGGAACAAATACATATTTAGTTCTTTTATGAGATTCGGATTAGATGTTTGGTTAGTTAACGAAAGTGGAATTATCATTCCTCATTACATTTTTGTATAAGAATACAATATGGTTATGATATGGCGATAAAGATTTTACAATCCAAAAATGTGTAAATATAAATAATTGAAGTGAAAAGAGAATGGAATAAGTGGTTGGAACGTGTACTTATCTCATGGCGTACTATAAAATGCACACAATGGACAAAGGACATATTTTCTACTTATTTATGTCTCTCAGGTTTATCTCAATCCACCTTGTTGGGAACCCTCGTGTAAAACCGGTGAGAACCATGGCAGCATTTCCCATCAACATCTAATACGGACAAAGTATTTACTTGAGCATAAACTACACAATTAGTTACTTTAGTAAACGTAATACCTTGTTTGGGACAATGGTTAAATAATCGCATATTTTTTATATTTAAAGAATAAACACGTTTTGGCTTGAATCAGTTCGTAGGTGTAATAATTGTTTGAGAAATTTGTAAGATATACGTTTTGATTGGCTGTAAATAAAGTTGTATAAATTACTTTATTATAGTAAATTTTTTAAAACTATTAAAAGGATCTTTGTGAGATACAATAGCAGATATATTGGTGACGAGTGATGACAAAGGAAAAAATAATATCAGTATAGCAAAGTACTTGCCAACATACTGTTAAATTAATAGTTTCACAGAGTACAAAAGAACAGCAAGTATAGCGTTGTTAGAAAAAGTGGGCTTTAGACACGGGCCGTTAATAATTTATGTAAAATCTAATCGTTATTTGAATAGTTGATGACAGCAATTTAAAGGTTTTCGATCACGATCACAAGCAATTATGACACTTTCGTTTCACCCATAGTCATTCAGCTACACCATCATCCAGAGACAAATAGCGATGACAAATGGCTAACAAAATTTGTTCTTCTTTCTGTTTAATAGCTTCGTGTATTTTTCCACTGTTTCTTATTTTGAGCCCTGTTCCTATATATTCGGCGTGTCCACCTATGAAAATCTCTCACATCTCAAATAATAAAAACGGTGCAGATTTTTCCAATATAATTATCTTCAACTTTTACAACTTCAAACAAGAATGGATGGAATATTTGTTTCAACACTTTTCCAGAATGAGAGATTACTACAGCCGACCAGATCCTGAATATATGTTATGTAATTAAATTAAGCATAAAAACAATCCACCTAATTTGCTTTTTAAAATTTATAAAAGTTGAAACTTATTTTATTTCTAATTACCGTTTCTAGTTTACCGTCCTCTCGTGTACTATGGTCCAATTGTAAACCTCTTCAAAATCATAGCCGATTCTACCAACTCCACCTTAATCACAGACAACTGTGCTAACAAATTAAAACTTACTTTCACCAATTTTCCAGAAATCTACCCAGCCGTGAACGAATACACCGGATCTCTATACTCATTTGGTTTTCTAATGAATAAATATTATCATCATGATAACCCCACTTACCACACCAACAACAACAGCGTTGGCTTTCTACGTTTAGCCTTAGCTGACTTCAATTTCGTGTACTGCGATACCCCAAAATTCCTACCTCCTTGGAAGCTTCCAACAATTACTTCCTCATTTGGAATCAAAATATGGTTATCCATTTTCATTTCCTTGGTCTTTTCTACGTTCCTAATCCACTTATCCATTTCCCCAAATCCCTTAAAAATAAATATCAGGAGGCAATTATCCTTCATATTCTTCGCTTTAATTACAATGTTCGTATCAACGGACGTAGGAATTCGTAAAAAGATGACAAAGTCAGGTCTTCTAGTTTTATGGACACTTGCAGCCTTTGTCCTTTCAAATTGTTACTCCGCAATTATCACCAGTGTAATGATAATACCATCCGCTGAGGAACAAATGACAGAAATATCTCATCTTGTCGAAAATAATTACACCTTTATATTTCGTCAACAAGCTGATTTAGATTTAGTTAACGCAACAGTTAATTATTTCGAAAAAGGGAAAGGTTATGCGAAAAACAAAGGATTCTCCGCATGTAGAGCCTTGATTAATCGTGGAGTTCAGGTCACCGGCTCTATTGGAATGACATTTGGACAAACTTTAGCTTACACCAGAAACGTAGCCACCATTCATCTATGGCATAATGTACTAGCATTTTTAGATTTTGCCAATGCTGCCGTTGCAGCAGATGCCAACGCCAGAAAAGCCAGTAGTAAACATTGCTACATTGGGAAAAAGTTAATTTCGTCTGGAGGTGCTCTGTACCAAATATTTACCCCACCAAAAGCAAGTACGCATTGGAAACTAGCTACCGCTCTGTTTGAAACTGGCATTTACGAATTTTGGTATGCAGAGCTAGGTAAAATACAGTATTCTGCCAGGGTGCAGGACAGGTCAAAGGTGAAAGGACCCACAAAAATTATTTATAACTTTGAAGACCCTATCACCACCGGATCATCAGAAGAATTAAAACCATTAAAACTGGAAGGCAGAATAAAGTCGTTGTTTTTCTGGTGTATTGCCATGGGTTTTTCATGGAGCTTCTTGTGTTTTATCATGGAACTCTTTTGGAAATATTTGAATTCATGCTGGTGTAATTGGAACAGTGGCAAGTATGGTAATGACAGGAAAGATAATACAAAGCTATTCAATTTTTCATCAATGGTAAAGACTGCTGGGATAATAAAATGGTTAAACATTAAGTTTGTGGAAATGAAGATAAAAAGTTTAGTGGTTACTGAGCTGCTGGCTAAAAGAAACGCGGAAGTTGTGATACTTTTGAACATGAAACAACGACCAACCCAACTACCAAAAAATCGCGACATAGTGTGAATACAGCTAATTTACAAATAACTTGTCTATTGATTGTTACCATTCACTTGTACTACTCCATTATCAATATAATATTATTACACAGTTCTGATTACTTTCAATCAGCAATTTAACTGGCTCGTTGTTAAAAGTTGTACGTGTTTAGTCTGAGCTTCTCTTGAAAAAAGTACATGTATATATCTAATATCTAGAGGAATATTAAGACGTTTTAAGGAAAGTAATTTTTCACGGCGTATTTTGATTCAATAAAAAAATTCTTGCCAAGATCAAGATATTGAGTGTCTCAAAATAAATATATATCTTGCGTTTCCCCCAATTACTTGACATAAGCAAATCTATGCAGTACTAACCTAATATACACCTTTTTAAAGTATTCCTGGTTGAAAGCATCTCAGTTGTGGCTTGATGTTGCATCATTCTTTGTCTAGTTTAGCTTTAGCCGATTAAAACAACCAGACAACTCAACCCTGGACGCCAGTATAACAGCGTATATTCATATGTGTGTATATATATATACAAAAATATTTGGTTCATCAAAAAATACATAGATGTCTCATATTTCCCCAGTTACTTACATGACAAATCTATACAGACTTAATATCCACCTTTTGGCATTGTATCTCACTTGTTGCATGCATTTCGTACCCTTCTTTGTTTCGGTTAGCTTAGTTGTTTTTGCAAACACTCATTAAAATAGTGCAAAACAAGCCAACACTTGACGCCAATATAACAGCGTATATATGTATATGGCGAGCATTATCAATGTGGCGATAATATAGAGGGGTCCCCCCTTTGGTATAATTTTCAAAAAAAAAAAAAAATTTGAAAAAGTTTATTTTTACTAAAAAATGTAGAGATGAGAGTGTTAGGTTCGGTTAGGTTAGGTTTTAAGCCGATT
>JAQFZH010000827.1:0-27001 GCA_034695485.1 Entomobrya nivalis
GCACAAACAAAAAATGCAGTCTGTCAAGTATTTTCTCACTAGGTTCTAGATTATTATTGAAATTGTAGCAAATTATTGCTTTTCGATAGATCGTTAAAGTTATAATTTCAGGGGAATGTATTAAAAATGTGACAGGAAAGAATTGGCATAATTCTTTAAGAGGAAGAATATTGAAATATGTTAAAAATAAGTAATGAATTAGTTTTGTTAAACTCGTATTTAACACAACTATTATTCAAAACACGACTTATGTTTTTGCTTAAAATTCCAACTTAAAAAATAACCAGATGAACATTCAATAAGGCAGTCTTTATTAAAATAAATCGTCTCAAGAAGGCATAGTAACACAGTGACTCGTACAAAAATCTGAGGTAAAAAATGTGTAAAACAAGGTATTGGTTTTCGTTTCGGTAAACAATGGTTTGTTTGTTCTTCTTCCTCTTTCAGTGAAATAATTTGACAGGAAAAACTTGGCGTCAGACGGGCAAGAAAAATGTTAAAGAAGTAGTAAGTAGATGCATGGAAATGCAGACTCGAATAGGTACACTTAAACAGAATCATCATAGCATCATATCATCTCTTTGAAATGAAGAGACCATACTTTTTTGATGATGAGCATCCTGAGGATGAAGAAACAAACCAAGTTTTTGCGTTTCGTTGAAATGCACGATAGCTCGTAAATTTTTACGCTGTTGGGAAAAATGAGAGATGCACTCTGAAAATGGTAATAGGGATTATAAAAAAGCAAAAGAAAAAAAGGGAGAGAGATGATGATACCTCGCCACCAGCAGCATCACTCGAAAAACAAATACAACAACGAGCACAATTGCTACTGTTTTATGTGCTTGTGTGTTGCTTTATATTCTCCCAGAAACGCAACCACAACACTGTCTTTTTTTGCGTCTAATTAGCTGAAAGTCTATTAAATGTTGTAAGTATCACCATTTTTCCTCTTCGTGGTCGGTATCTTTTGAACTTTTGGTGGTGGAGAAGTGAAGATGATAATAAGTAAGCAGCATTTCTCACAGGACGCGAAAAAACGTAAATAATATGTATGCATACATATGTATACACGTGATTATAATATAATCCTTTTTTTACTCCACATCGTCATTGGTAATTGTGGTGTGTACATTTTTTCAATAGTAAATAGTCCCGCTAGACAGACGTGAATGAGTAGACACGATTGAACTTTTAGCTACTCTGAATAATTGGCTTACTGAAAGAGTAAATATGGAAATATATTTTTTGTTAAAAACATTCTGTGTGTTTTAAGGGTCGCCAAAGAGTATAAAAGGGTTAAACCTTTAGATAATTTGAGAAAAAATATCATAGTGAATTCTCATGATAAATAGGAGCTTTTACATGGCTCATAGATTTCTCAAAAACTAAGAAAGCGGTATGTATTTTGAGAATAAGAATGAATAAATAAATCAGTCATAGTAAAAATGATTATATAATGAATTGCCCCACAATTATCACATTTTAGACGTACATATAGTTTGACATGATAATTGTCATTTAATAATCTATTTTTCTTTTGGTTGTCTTTGTACCACCGTCATTTCGAAATGAAAGTGGGGTAAATAAATAATACAAGTGGCAAGGCTCCTGTTTCATTACCACCTCCTCTACTATCACCATATAAACATTTTCAGTGTGCATATATTTTTATTACTAGCTTGTTGGCGACGCTCTTCCAGTGTGTGTGGTGGTGTTGCTCACTTTTCTTCGATATAAAATTTTATGCGAATAATAAAACCAGACTAGGAAGAAGTCACCATGGAAGTTGTTATTATTGTCGTAATAGTGATACTTGATGGCGTTTACTAAGAAATGTCACAAGAAATACTTATTTATATTTATGTATATATTATATATGTAAGTATGTAGTTTCGAGTATAAAAGCACTTTCCTTCTTTCACTGTCTTTTTGGCAGCTGTGTATGTGTTACAGTATAATTGCGTGCTTCTTGTTGTAATCTAAGCATATTTTATATACGCTGGAAGTCACTACTACAACTTTAATGAAGCTTGCAAACTTTCTAGGCAGTCTTTTTTTACTTAATGCGCGTCACACGGTTAAAAAAAGCAATTATATTATACATAATGTGCGGAATGTTCCGTCACCGTCGTCTTTTTATGTCTCTCCGACTTGGTTGATGGGTACAAACGGGAATTACATTGTCACTTTTTCGATGGTGGCAGTGCTGTAGATATTCTCTTTTTTACACGGACGTTAGGGCCAGCACATTGCGTAAAATTCTGATTATTTATGAATGAAATAGGTTATGATAATTGAATGTGGTTTTCATTATACGACGAGCTTCCGTCGCATTGTTGTTGTCCGCTTCTCCCCACCATACCACCACCCAACAGACAGATACTCAAAATAAAAACACATGTGCCATGTTTGTGTTCATAAGTAAGTATGAATGTGTATGTTAGTCATCTATTCATCATCAATCAGCTGCCATAAACCTCTTAATTAACCATCCGACAGTTTCTTATTACGGTTAATCACGTTTTTGTTCTTTTCTCCTCTCTCTGCATACAATACAGCATAATATACATACGTACTTATTGCCGTGTAATAAGTATATATATACATATATATAGGTTTTACTCCACTCCATAGATTTTTACTTCACTTTTATGTGTGTATTACGTGAACAGAGTGAGTTCCATAAAAACGTCAGCGAATATAATGTGTTTATTGTTGTGGGTGCCTCTTCTCTTTTCAACGTTTTTGTATGTTTTTGTTTGTTTTATAAATACACACAGAAGCACAAAAGAGTGGCTTAGCAGCGGTGGTGGTGGATGATCATCACCATCATCACGCTTGTTATTACCCTTTCATTTTTCTATCTGTGTGGTGGTGGTTGACTACTTATTTAGTTGCTCTAGCTATTTATGCATATTTTTACCACATCCGTTTGTCTGTATATACACACGATATTAGATATAAACCAACCGCTGGGCTATTTGTTGACCCAAAGTTAGCAAAAAGGTAAAGATGGGGCAAGGGGAGACACGGGGTTTAACAAAATGCGACTTTATCCGGCTGTTAACAGAATTTTTTTTACTTTACCCCATTTGCGATGTCTAGCGCTACCTTGTAATTTCGCTTTTTGGAGGAATATCATTATGAGGTCCGATGGAATGGGCAGTGGGGAAGTGTGGTGACACTGTAGTGACAGTCATAATAATGCACCAAAATAATACATGAAGTTCCCATTTTTTTCCTTGGCAAGTTGTTAAACCATCAGAAGCTAGCGAAAAGAGGCGAAGAATATAAAGATAGCGAGATAATTGTGACTACTGGGCAGTTCTGTTGGTAAACATTGCATTATTTTAGGTAAAATTTTATAGAATAAAGGAAGAACCTTTTACGCCTAAATTTTGTCACAAAAGAGGATATTGTGATGATGGGCATTTGTATGAATCGAATGTGTGGATGTATGTGTACATATTATTCATTATATATTTCGTTTATATTCTTATTATGGCATTTTGTTTGTTCGTTTGTCAGAGTCAGAAAATAGTGAGCAGTGACTTCCACCACACTTGATAATGTCCCATGGAAAAAACATTACATTTGCATTGCTTTTCATGTTTTGATGGTGGTGTTGTATATTTATAAGTGTGACACGCCACAGTCACAGTTGCTACCTTTTCTCTGTGACTTCTTTCATCAGGAAATGCATTGAGAGTGGAAAAAGCCACGTTCACAGTCAATTGAGTCACACTTGACTTTTTCAGTTTTTAAAAGCATGCATGTATAATGTGAAGCCTTTCTCAGTCTTGTGTTTATGCATATTTTTACCAGTTTACTTTTCTTCATTTCACTCCTCTCTCCTGTTCTCGCTCATGATGATTATGGCGACTGGGGAGAGAGAGAGAGAGAAAAGCATTATAAAATTGGAACCGGCTTGCATCATTAATTAAAACACGACACTATAAAACACAAAACAGGAGGTTTCAATTCGGCTCACCAGCGCTTTAAAAAGAGAGCTGCTTAGTTAGTGGTTTATGAGCTTCGCATCATGTTTTCGTTTTTGGATGCCACTTTTGTGCCATTCCATTCCGAAACTTGCAAAGGCAAAAAGGCTTTAAAATAAGTCGACAGACAGGGCAAGGATATACTACGAGTAACGACAATGATCATAGCAAAAAGACGGAAGAATATTAAAACCTATTATGAATCCTGTTCTTCAATCCAATGTACTTATTTGTACTTTCGCGGTGCGACATCACAGCTTTAATTAATGAATTTAGAACGCATTTTGTCAAACGGCAATCAAATGAAACTGAATGTGAAAAAGCAGAGTAAACTTGTATATTTGTGGTGTGGCGTGGTTTATGTAAACTATGTTATTGCATCGATGTTTTGAATGTTTTTGATGATGACTCAAAATGCTATAAAAATACCAAACTTTTCTGCACTGTTGGAGTATTGCATTGTAAAATGCTGCAGCCTGATTTCCATGAAAGATGGGCTAGCAGATGGCAAAAACGACAATAGCTTATATTTTAATTCATTTGTATGCTAACTTTCTTTTCCAATTTTTTTATTTAAACTGGCAAGAATAGGACGTTTGTGTAATGTAAGAGTTCTCATATAATAGTGTATAGCAATGCAATAAATGCAATTGAAGCTCATAAAAATTGAACCAAGCGTTGATAATTTCCTGGTGAGTTTAGTTGAACACTGTTCATTAGTATTTAGCAATTATTGTGAAGATGTGCTGGTGATAATGAGATGACATTCCGAGTAAATAAACCAGTGTACACATGTCCACTGGTGAATGACAGCGGATACAATGTGTCGTGCAACATTTATTTAACCGAAAGAAACTAAACAAAATAGTCATAATCATTGAGTTAGCTAATCATAATGTTAATACTGTCATTTGCTGCTTTTGTTAAGTCAGTCGAGCAGTCATGCTACATTCATTATTATTAGCCTTTCACAAAGAACAATGAATATAAAATAATTGATTCTTGTGTGTATCATGCATGATTTTGATTGTGAGGGTTTGGGGTAGTTGTCAAACAACCGGTAGCAGTAGTTTAGTAGCAACAACGACATTGTAAAATGGTATGCTTGTTTAAACAGATTTATATAACAGATGAGGAGTCATACATGAAACTGATGTTGTCTTGTTATTATTGTTAAGCGATGAAGGACATGAAAAAAAGTGTCACAGAATAAACATTTCAAGGAACACATATCACTGCACTATGACCCAAACTTGATCTTACTACTTTGTAATGTGTACATGTAGTTTATCATCGTCCTGTTAATTTATTAAAGTTGAGAGAGACGCAAACAAGATATAAATATTTATCCGGTAATTTTTATGGTCATTTTTTTCAACTGACAAGTCAAGTTAGCTGTGATCATGATGATGATGATGTCATCCTGCTGCATGCGTCTTGTAAAATTGTAATATTCGTAATAAATTAATAATTGCTCGTTTTACTGCACCACTTTTGACTGTCGACAGTTATGATATTTTATATACATTGTTTGAGCTTGTCAAAATAAAAATGTTTGATAGGTATGTACACCTATTTTATATTATGTGAATTTAGAGCTCTTAAGTCGGTGAGAAATATGAAGTATGTTAGGGGCTTGATGGCGATTCTCGACCTCATTATGAGTTTTGATGGGTGTCATAATAATGACATAGATGGTCAAACTGATATCACTACGTATAAATTAATTATCTGCATGCATTTATATTTAACAAACTTGAAGTGACAGATAAAAGGGTAAAAAAATATAGAATTCTTTGGAGAGATGGCAAAGATGTAGTTTTTTTTGTTGGTTGAAGTGTAGGGTCATGCAAGATAAGTACACATGGCAGAGTGTTCTCCTTTGTTTTCTCATCTTTCTCTTGTAACAGAGGAGACAATGAAGTAATTATTTATGACAAGCGTTAAATATATGATTTCACTGTCTGCTATTTTTACGACTGCATTATATTTTGTCGGTGATACTGACATGTCATCATCATCAACAAATCACACACATACAATGAAATAAAATACTACAATAAAAATATATATTTCCCTAACTAGAAAGAATAGTAGTTAATTTTGACAGTTTAGTTCCTCTTTTTTTAGTGGCTGATTTCGTGTGTGAACAGTTTTATTATTGTAAAGTTGCATTTTGGGCTACTTTACTCCTTAAATTTTAACTTGGAATTTAGAAGAGACAAACTTGATGGTAATAATCATAGCGATGAATGAATTGAGGGGAATGAATGAAGCAATTTTTTAAAGTTAAAAGTTAGTCTAGGCATTGCCATTGTGCTCAGTTTAGTATCTTTGATGGTGTCCTGTGTTCATGGTAACATATCAGCTTTAATTCAACTTCCTGTCATTGTTTTAGTGGGCTCCCGAATATGTCTGATGTGGGCTGGTGTTGATGATAAGGATGATGACGTTTTCTATAAGTTGAAAACTTGAAAAATATGTAAATAAATAAATAAATTACCGCCAGAAGCCACATTTTTCGTAATTTTGTCTAAGGTTTGGGTAAGTGTGCGCATATTACTCAAGTTCGTTTTTTAAAGGTTGGCATGTCGTGACTAGGCCTGCAAAGAACGGTCGGTGGCATGGTGTTGTGTGGTGACGTGCTAAGTATTCTACTTTTTGTAATGACACATTTCAAAAGGTATCTTGTATGAACAGTCATAAGCTGGTTGGCAGCAGGGCTTTTTTGTAGTTCAACATGAGATGAAAGGAGTAAAATAGGAATGTGTGGTTTCCCTGAATTCTGCAACAAAATGTAGATTTATGTGAGTTTGTGCGAGCTCAACAGTCGAACGAATGTGTCGGCTGGTTTAATGAGTGCTTCCCGGAGTTTTTATGCACGACGGATATAATTTTACGCATTGCCTTGTCGCAAGAGAAAAAAGAGTGTCATGTGGATATTGCATTGTAGGTTTTATGGACGTAGAATAAGATTTAAAGACGTGCTTGCATTATTTTACTCATCCTCACTTTTTCATGATTTTTATGTTCGTGGCTTGCGATATATTTGTTAGACGAAGTTCCATTTTGACAGGATCTATTTCTTTTTCTTTTTTTCGCAAACTTACTCTCTGTGTATTATCAATTATAGTTTACAGAATGGTATTTATGAGTACCGAACAAATTGTTTGTGTAAAGTTAAGTCAAGATGAACATCTTTTTGTCTCTGTGAAGTAGTTTTAGTTGAGTTGAAGAACAAGGGTTGCGGATGTGTGTGAAAGTAAGGGAGAGAGGAAGAGGTATTTATGAATGCAAACAAAAATTGAGCAAAAAGTGATGAGAAAAAATGCAGGGAGGGCAGGCAGGGGAGAGAAGATGAAACGAAGAAGGCTTGAGTAGCCAAACGAAAAGTTTTTAAATGGATGGATGGTTGGATAGTCCTTGTGACTCAATCCTGTTCACAGTACTTGTTCGCTCGTTCAGTCACTTGCTTACGTGAAATGTGCAAGAGTAAATTTACGGTATGGTAAACCATGTGTAAGAAAAATATCACAAGGAAGCGAACCAAGAGCAGAAAGCAAAGGAGAGGAGTTGTGGTTGGATGCTTCTACGGAGCCTTAAAATATGCTTGAATTGAGTGACAGTTTGCTTAGGCGATGACCCATGGCGAACTGTCGCGACAAAGTTTAGCTTTCATGTTAGCCGGCATTCTTTATACTACGCTGAAAAAGCCGAAAAGATTCGACCTTTCTGCCTGTGCCTTCCTTTCTTGCATATACAACGTCTTGTAAAACTATTCGTGTGGTATTTATTCATCAAAACGCGCAACGCTGAGGTAATCGCTATATTAGGGGAAAGGGATGCGTAGTTACTTAACTCTCATGATGGTGTTGCTTTCGTAAGAAGAAAAAAATATGGTAAGAATTACTTCTTATTAAAGTTATTATATTCTCTTTGTGGTGACGGTGATGATGATGATGACGACGACGACAGTAGACAAGGAAAGTCACACAGAAAAAAAGATACACATGTAAATAAGCATTGGATAATAATATCTGCTAATGAGTTGTGTAAACAGCTATCTGTTACCCCGTCTGTCAGTAAATAATCTAGTTCAGTGAAAAAGATCCCAACTTGAGTAATTTGTTAAGTTCTCAAGAATTGTTTTTGTTTGAGTCTTCTGTACACCCTTCTAACAGAGAGATTTAAATAAATGTCGGGAAGTGTATTGGTAATTATTTATGGAAATATATCACATACAAATATATGTACATATGTGTTAATATACGTAATGTGGTGTCCAGGATGACGAACAGATCATTCAGCTCAACGCGGCAGCAGCTGAAGCAGCTTCAGAGTAGTTATTTTTGTACATTACCTCAAACTGAAACAAGCGGTCCTCAGCTTTTAATTCTGCGAGATGGAGACTAATTGTTTTTGTGTGTCGACCATGATCCAAATTAAAGGAGGCATTTGTCACTTGAAAATTATTCATGTATTAATTTTATTGGCATATGAAATGAAAATATGGCCAACTTGATCTCCTTTTTCTGTTGTTACTTTTGATCTGCTCAATCCCAAACATCTTTCGTGACTTTTATAACCCCTATCATCATACTACTTGAAGAGTGTTTAAAGCGCCTGCTTGGATGTTGCCGCAGAAGCTTTGAATAAAATGTACGGTCCTTTGTTTTTTTCATCGTTAAACACCCATCAACAGCAACATAAGTATGTTGTGAATCTATGCTCGTTAAATGTTCAAAGAAAAGCCGGTGTCGCCCATGAGTTTAATCTAAATCTTAATCCAGCTTAGCTAATTCACAGTCACAGAAGTGGTGTCTAAAAATAGCAAAATAACAATGTGCACGTCTTTAAAAATCCTGCGTAATCTGATCAAAATCTCTTAAATAAATGTGCAAAGATGCATTTGTGTTAAAAATTAAAGTACAATAAACGGTCTCTATTCCCTTCGTTGGTGTAAACCTCAGATATTTTGTTAGCTAAATATATTTTGTTTCTTAAGGATTTGATTTAGAAGATAAGTAAGGATTACTCAGTAAAATTCTTAAAATATGAGATTTTAAACAAAGGAATTCTTGTTTTAAAGGAATTTTATCGCTGTAAAAGATGCACAGATTTAGAGCGTTGTTTATAGCAGCATTCATTCGTAGGTATTCATCTGAAAATTTATCCACACATCCATCTAGTATTTAACTCACGATGATATTGCTGTGTTCTTGGAGTAAAATCATAACTTTTCTCGAAACATGACATAAAGCCCACATCTAAAACCAGTAGAGGAAAAGGAATTTTTTAGCTGGAAAGCAGAAACATTAGAGATATTTATATACATCGCAACAGAAACATTATACCTGTTGTAATGTAATGAAATTATACTGAGGGATTCCTTTTTTTACCTTTTCACTGTTGTGTGTGTATTTATGCATGTATATCCTCTTAAGATCATAATATGGGAAAGGTTGAATCATGAGTACAATAAACATGCCTTTATGGATTCGTCTTCGGTATCTTTCTTCTGTTTGCTCGTTTCACTTGAGTATGGTACAGTAGGATGGATGGGATGATGAGAGGATTAAAACGAACAAAATGAAAGTGACAAAAAACGTCGTTTTTTATACTACCCTTTGTAGACAAATGTCACCCCTCTTGTAAGTGATTATGTACCGACAGCTCGTCTGGTTTCATCACCCGACAGATCGAAAAACCTGAAGCCAGAATTCAAAAAAATGTTCGTATCTACGTACGTATATATTTTTACTAGAAATGTAGGTTCCAAAAAGTCAAGAAAGGTTGTTCTGTTGGTAAGTAATAACCCATTTACACCTACGGTAAAACTTGCTACCTTTTCAGTTCTTTATCTGGTTGAAATATGTACCTGTTACTTACACCACCATAATTATCACGATCATCGACATCATCCCCACACCATTTTTTTGTTTTGCTCTGCGTAAGTGTTACCAGCAGCGAAAGGTAGAGGAGACTTTATTTTAAACAATGGTAGATAAAGGCCTCCCCGTTGATTTTTAAACAATTTTTTACATAACGTTACTGTTGTTATCGTCTGGGTCATCATCGTCGTCGTCGACGACGTTGTTCTCTTGAAACGTTGTTTCAGATTGCGTTTGTGAAAGCGGCGTCTCTTCTACAATCAAGTATTTACTTGCATAAGACATATTTTTTTTTTTTTAATGTACACGCACATTATAGAGGTGTAAACCCTTCCAGCCTGCTAGATCATTTATGATTGATTTTCCATTTCAATATGAAAATTATGAAGAAAAACGGCAAATTAGGGGCAAACGTGCATACTGTGCAATTTTATTACTAGCTTTGCTGTGTGTAAAAACGAAGGTAACACAGTGATTATTTGTTTTCAGTAAGCAGTTTACGCGCACTAAATAGGATTTACATATTTATACCTTTATTTGTTTTTCTTTATTCACGGTGGTGGTGATGATGATGATAGTAAGCAGAAAGGGAACGTCATCATCGTCATATCAGATAGGATACTATCCACCTCTTTTCATTTATGTCGACCTCCCCACACACAGTACTTATTACTTATAAGTGTATTATTTTACAAGGATAGTGTTAATTATGATAGTGATAGTAATCGGCAGTCTGAAAATACCGAACTAGAGTTCATTATTACATCGTAGAAACAAAAAGTAGCTACAGAGATACATATATAAAGGTGTTAGCTACCAGTCAAGTTGTTGATGATACATTTTTTCCCTCTCTATTGGGGACGAATTTAATAGCTGATTTCCGTGACAGTCACCCAATCCAGTCATTCTCGATGCATATGGCATTGTTACTTTTCTTCCTTCAGTTTTTTATCGTCGCTGCTCCTGCTGCTGTTGTTTTAGGGAAGGAAGCAAAAAAAATTCAGTTCAGGTTGTTAAGTTTTTTAAATGACTTGGTTCTCGGAGAAGTGTAGTAATGTGCAAAGTAGAAGGCGAGAAATTGTAGGATAATACGAGTATAAAATGTGTCAGTTGTTAATACGTTGAGCAACGCACCACCACCGGTAGTGAGGACGGTGACGACTGGCTTACATGCCATGCCAGAGAGATAATATACAATATTTTATTGAAATACAGGCTGTGAAAACTGTTACTAAAACTTCCATTATCTTCTAAACTATGAAAATGCAGTTTTTATAAGCTATTTTTATGGGTTATTTTTAACAAACTAACAACGACGATGGTTGGGCGATGATGATAAAGAAAAGCTTTGAATGTTTGTTTAGTAGCACGACTTATCTTGGTAGGTAGCTTAGCATTGTTCTCAGCTCGTCTTGTTAATTTTTCATTCATTTACTATCATCTTTTTTGTCGTATTTTATGGTGACATGAATATAAGGAAAGAAGACAGAATATGAAACAACTCAGGTTTAGGGTTTGTTTACTGGAGCAACGCAAGAAAATGTTTTCACGGTGGCACTTAATACTTAATAATGATAATTTAATCACCTTATTTTTAGAGGGAAGGTATATATGGAGCAAATACAATGCACATTTTTTGCTATTGCTTTGATACAAAGGTTAAACATTTCTTCAAGTCGTGAATTCTTTTTGCACAAAAAACGATAAACCGAGAAAAAAAATATATTGCATTTCGGGAGGATTGGCTACGAAGGCAGTACTTGTACTTTTAACATGGAAACTAATGGATGACAACTGTACATGCTAATTGGACAAGGGTATTTTTCAGTTGCCACCAATGTTGGGTTGGTTACATAGGTTGTAATATTTTTACTACTGGATAACTATCACAGAATTGGCTGTTTTCATGTCTCGTTTCCGAATATAATAATGTGTTAGAAAGTGAGATGTCTTACTTTCACGCGTCAAATGGTACCATTATTATTTTAACTAACGAAGGCGTACATCGCACATGCTTATTTTTCGGGTTGGTATTATGACGATGCGATTGACTTGCATGCATTTGTTGCACTGCTAATATTATTACTTGCTGACAGCACGTCCACATATATAACAACCGCTTTTATAAAAATAACAGGGGTATTGCAAACACAGCCAACTAACTCACTCTTGCCGTCATAAAAAGTTTGTTGGATAATTTCTGGACATTTAAGTGAGCCGTAGAGAGTAAAATATAACATAATGATTCATGTTAGAAGTGTGAGGTAACTTGAAAAAGACTTAGATGTATATTATGATAATTACAATTCGCTGTTGTTGTCGCTGATAATTGACAGTTGTACATAATATGCGTTTAGAATGGCAATTTTTTAAACGCTTTTTGGTTTTAAACATGGTGTAGCATGTACCTCAATATTGAGTTATTTTAAGCTAGGCAGCGAGTTGTCAAAATGTTCAAGTGAACGTTTAGTAGAGCACGAAATAGATAAAAGTTGTGCTAATTATTACTTATTTGCTGGTGCTGATGATACTCTGAAGTAGCAATTACTAACGTGACATGCCATTTGTAATTTAAAAGTGCAATTAGCCATCAGTGTTGTTATTCCTTTTATGTTTTGTGCTGTGTCCTACATTTGTGTGTGTTCAAATTGCTTATGCAGTGGTGACCTTTGTTCCAGCAGACAAGCACTGTTGGCTCAACGTCATGGTGATGATCATGGCCGCTCGGGTCATGCTGGTCCCTCTTTAAGCAACAGTCTTGGATCAGGACCTTCGGATTCCCTTACTCATGACAATGTAGACGATGACGAGCGCGTTGACGTGGTTGGCAACGACCACCGGCCTGATTCAGTCTCACCTTCTCCTCGTCACCATGGTAAGTAAAAAAAACTTTTTTGTATTCTTTTAAGTAGAAAATAGTTCAAAAAGTTCATATAATCTCATTCGTTGCCATCATTTCATTATCAAACCATAATGCATCTAGAAATAACATATTTAGCAAAGAAATGTATATCTGCATTACTTTAGGCGAGTCTCCCATCTCTAGAGGGACAGAGGAGATATGGAAAAAAGGGAAAAAAGAGAGTTGGCCGATTTGGTTTGTATGATTGGGAGACTTCTTTAGAGTGTCAAAGTGTAATTTTACTGTTAGGTTGCTGATAAGGCGACTGAAAAGATACGCTTCATTTAATTGGTTTGTATTGTATCGACCGACATGCAGACTTTCCTTAAAACATATATACACATAAACATGCATAAACTACATCGTCGGTGACCTCTTCTAAACAGAGACGAAGAGAAAAAAAAACTTTAAAGGTGTTGAAAAGTAAGATTGTTCTTAATGTTTTATTATTAGGCTAGAGACGGTTCCCTTTTTGTAGACAATAAGCCTGTGTTCACGCCGACTGTGTACTTTTATTTACTTATAAAAGCTTAACTATGTACACTTTTTAAGACACTAAAACATTATCAAGACATACATACATACATAAATACAGTACTCATCAATATTTAGATAGGCGACGAGTCAGTCAATCGGGCAAAATAAGTGTGTGTGTGTGTACACTGTACACACACAAGATGAACACAAGGAGAAATAGTAAGAAAGGAAGTTATTTAAATTCACTCCATCTCACAATGAGCACTTCACCACTCACCGCCAACACACCAGCCACATCTCCAACGCCGCCGCCACTTAATTTGCCTTGTGGTACATGCATTACAAAGGGTAATCTCATATAAAGAGGTTGAGTTTTAATAAGGGATTAACGAGTTGATTAGTAAGTAGTGAAGTAGTGGTTACTGTTGTTCGTAATGCCATATCAAATGGCACATCTGTGAATGACGAAGAAGAAAGAAGGCAAATAAAAAAAATGTTGATTTTACGAGATGAAGGAAATGCACTGTTTGGTGTTGTTCTGTTGATCTTATTGATGCCTTATGGATGGATGTTATGTTATCTCTCGTAGAGGAGTAAGTACGTTATATCTATACTATCTAAAAGGAGCGGAGGCGAAAAGCTTATCTTGATAATGATGAAAATAGGATTCATCCAGTGAGAAGATAGAGAAGGGCATCAGCAGTAGATAATATTGGGAATCGACTGGTTTTTTGGTTTGGGATACTCAACTCCAAACTCGACAGCAGAAGTTATAAAGTTGGATGGAGCAATGTACCTTATTTGTATTCGTTTTTGTCCATCTCTCTGTCTCTCTTTTTAATGTCTTGTGTCGCTGTACAAAAAGCTTAATTTTGGATTTACTCAAAAGCTATTTTTGTTTGCGTTCATCTGTGTTCCTACACAATACTGATGTAGTTGTTGATGATGCGGCAAAGAGTAGAATAATTCTTGTATGCTTAAAAAGATATCCTTCTGAACTGAGCAGTATCATCATATCATGAATAATTCATGTCGGATCTTCCTCTGTTTCCTAAAGCGGATTTACATCCCTTTTTGCCAGCCTCAACCGGGAAGAAATCAATATCGAAAATGAAGTTGTTGAACATGAGAATCCAATTGTCTGACAATGAGAGAGAGAGAGAAATAATGCCTATCTATATTTGTTTTGTTTGGACTGCATCATTCAAGTTCTATCTTACTGATTGATGAATACATATGCGGTGCGACGGAGACGACTTTACATATTGTTTAGGGGCGAAAAGATGAAAAAAGAAGAGAAAGTAAAGTTAACATTACTTAAATGTTTCTAGAGAGGAGAGAATGAGATGAACGAGAGATGCATACGTAGATAAATTTGGTTGATATGCTTTTATACATGAATTGTATTGCTTGTAATGTGTCCTGTTCCTGTTGCAATTTGTTTTATGCATGTCTGTGTGCATCACCACTCACGCATGACACACACGTATGAAATGTCAATTGAGTAGATGTGGTCATATTATGTGTTTTGCCGATGGCCCGATGACGGTTCTGTTGGTTGGTGGTGGGTGATACTTTAGATTACACGAGCAAATAGATGTGTAGCTCGCAGGGAGTGAAGTTGCATTAAAATCTAAGTAGAGCGTTTGCGGCACTGGCACAAATGTACATAAATGGCAGTGATAAGCGATTACTTCAATTTATTCACGAATGTAATAATACTAACATGTTTTGATATGCTTTATTTTAGATTATGGACATGAGAATCAAAGAAGAGAGGATAGCGACAGAGACATAAGTGACAGTGGCTCCGAGAGTGGAGGAGCTTTTCGTCCAACAGCCCGTGACCTTGACCATCCTAGTCCTAACATTTCCCTGGGTCCTCCTTTGCAGCCACCTATGTTGCCCTACCTTTATCCTCCGAATCTGTATTCAGGGGCACCAGGACTTCCTCCTCTGGGCCCCCCACCTTCCCTCCCCATGTCCTTGTTTGGTCCCGGTGCACAACACTCTGCTGCTTCTCTCCCTCCGTCACTCTTGTTCAACCACCTCCTTCAACAGCAGTTATTCCATGGAGGATATCCGTTGGGGGCACCTCCCGTGTCACTTGCTTCATCATTAGGACCCGGTAAATATACAATTCCAACTACTGCTACTACCACTTCTCCTTCAGCCTCATCCTTATTTCGTCTTTTCAAAAACAAAAAGAAGAGTGAATGATTAAGATGATGATAGACTGATTGTGAGTGAATGTTGTGTGAGAGATTTGGAAAAAATAGAGTGCGTGTATGAAAGAGAAAAAAAATACCAAAAAAAACTCATGGCTGATTAAAACATCATCTTTGTGATTGCAGCTATGCTATCAGAACGACTGAAAGCACATCGGTTTCTGCCATACCCGCTGATCCCACCTGCGACTGCCTCTTCATCCTCAACGTCGTCACTTAGTTCTACTTCGACGAGTGTTTTGGGAGGAGGCAGTCTCTCTGCCTTCGAAACGGTCACACCTTCAAGTCACACTAGCCCAAAGCACTCACCTCGTCCTACTGTTGAGCCAACGACCGCAGTGGACTCAACAAACGTGTTATCTCCAGTTTCTCACCCTCATCGAATGTCATCTCTCCTTTCCTCATGTCTCCCAGGTCAGACGAATACACAACCTCCAACAATAACTCAGGCGGCGGGAGCTACCCAGCAACATCCATCTGAACTCAAGTCTATCGAGAAAATGGTTAATGGACTCGACATAAAGCCTGACATGATCAAAAGCGAGTCGGTGGATAAGTAGTTGTTACTTTCTCTAGTAGTTCCTTAGCTAATTGCTTATTAATAATCTCACAGAATCAATTTAGAATCATTACGCGAAAATACATAGCGTTTTGATTCTACGTATACCATATACTCTTATAGTTATAAATTCTTACTGATATTATTATCATTATTGCGGAAAAATGGCTAGAATTTAATTTTCTTGCAAAATAACGTGAACACTTTTATATCTCTCCATCATTCATAACACACACAAACACACAAAAACATAACCGCAGTGCTGTGAGTATACATTATATCATTGCATTGGAGAGGACAACGCACTCAATTTTCAGTTTTAATTCATCGTTCGTTTCTGGTCGCTATATCATCTTTTAATAATGTTATTATAATTTCTTATTAATAATTGTTAAGTAGTCGTTGTTGCGTAATGAGAGAAAATGATCTGTTTTTTTTTTCTATTTATATGATATGTTATTATAATATCCGAGTGCCGGCAGGTGACACGGTGGATAGTAGAAACATTGTACACTTTAAGAACAAAATCAAGCTGCATATTATGCGCAATAATACCCTTCGATTTCCTTTCACTTTCGTTTGTAGCTAACAAAAGTATGACTTCATCTCAATGCAAATAAAGATAGGAATGCATACATACCTCAGCATTAAAACTGTTTGTCCGTTGGCCATTTATACGGAACATGAATATTTTTAATTTGCAACCTCTCCAGTATGAAAGGGCCATAATTTCGATACGTTTGCTATATAAATAGTATGTCTTTACAAAGTAGTATTGTTTTTGAAAATAAAGCTTACATTATGACTATGCAAAAGAAAGACACACAGACTTAAAAAGGTACATACCTACAATTACATAAAAATAACAAACACTACTCGTTTGAAAGAAAGAGACAGTAAAGGAGAAGGCGGCGTATTATTGTTGCGTTGTGAGACTACCCAAATAGTTTATCGTCAAATAAAAAAGCCACTTTAAAATCTTGAAAACATGATAGGATAATTAGATCATCGTTCACAATTTGCATACTATCGAGCGTAAAAAATAGAAACTTGTACGGTAGTAATAACAAAATGCTTATCATCATAAAAATATTTAAAAAACATAAATAATAAATAATAACAACTTGTGTATTGTTATTATTAGTTACATTGGTTTTTATGGTGTGCCGCCGGTTCCTTCAATTTTCGTGAAAAAATTTTCAGCTACACGACTCCCACTATTCTTAATACAGATTTGTACTTTTTGAGCTTTATTTATTCAAGTACATTTAAACTATGAATAATTTAATGGTATTAAATTTAATCAACAAGTACATTTAAAGTGTAGGAGTATAATAATAAAAGTACATTGTGCGACTTCTGATCGCGAAAAAAAGTCAATTAGCTAGATAGATATATATTATCATTATTACAATTGTACATTCACACAAATAATTAAAGTTTACTAAATAGGCAATAATACTACTAGAAATAACGGTATAACATTAAGTCATTTATTAATTCATCATTATCATCATACATTAACCGTTAGCGAATTAATTTAGCTGCATTTATTAATTCAATGTCAGTTGTAGTTGACTAGACTACAGCAAGAAATTAAGTATGTAGAAAGTTAGACGGATAATGTAAAATGTGACTAAGTCAAAGTTAACCTGCCCCATGTTCCTCTTACAATAAATATTTAGGTATTATCGTTTTACAGGTGACAAAGATGAAAAATCATAGATGTTTAAAAAGTTTTTCATTATTTTTGTGGTAAGTTAGAAGGAAAGATAGCAAAGCAAACAAAAAACTTTACCCCGTGAATAATACATTGCTTCTTATTATACTGCTACCCCTTTGCTCATCGTCACCCGTCGTCGCCATGTTCCCTCTATACAAATATCTAAAACTACTGGTTTACTGTCACCCAGGAATATTAACGGTATTAAACATTTCTTTGAATTTAACATTTCTTTGAAAGAATTTCAATGCAGGATCTAAACCTCTAAGGCAATTTGTGTGTGTTTAATGAGCAAATACAACAAAACATAACGTATAGAGTTGTAATAGTGCTGTTATTATTGTTATCATTTATTTATCGTTGTATATATATATTATAGAGCAGCTATATTTTACGTCGCTGTTACGGATAGCTGTAGAACTATTTGTTACGTATATATTATATCGTATCGTACGTACATAATTTTTACTTTTTATTGTAAAGTAGATGGTTATTAATACAAATTGCGTAATATTAATTAAATAAACAATATGCATTAATGCATTGACCTAGTTACCTATAATTCCTATTATGTCTAATGTAACGTTAACGTATTATTATGTACTAAACTATTATATATTAAGTGTATATGAAGGTATAATAATATTATAACATTATATCTGATATAAATATATATATATATATATATATATATATCCATAAAATATATATGTTGGTAAGAAACCAGTTTTACATTACATCCAAACAAAATATGTTGAGGTGAATATGTATTCTCGTTTAATGTTAAATTTGTGCAGAATAGTGTTATAAACAACTATACAATATTGATAAAAAATAACAATTAATTAATAATTATTATATGTAATAATAATATAAAAATACCAACAACCAATACCATTGTAATTCTTACCCGAAAAAAGCAAGATAAAAAACCGATATACAAAGAAGCTCGCCCTCATGACGTAATACTAGGTTGAGCCATTTGTATGGACAAGAAATGGGCAATCAAAACTTGAAAAAATAAAATCTCACTTTTTCAATGTGAATAATTTTGCGTGATGTTTTTTTTATTTATCAACATAAATTTTCGTTTTATAAATTGCAAATGGCACGCTAAAGCATTTCATATATCACCTAATAAGTTCATGTATGCGGCAATGACGCTTTTTATTTTCTACACCTGGTGAAGTTAAGACGTTTTTACAGAATACGAATATAGCATAGCATGCATACATGCATAAACGTAATCCGCTGGAAATTGAGGGAGACGACTTCAGTCAGATCGTTTGAGTTCCGAATCTCGTCATTAGTGAAAAATTGAGGAAAAGAGAAGAAAAAATATTTGCATAAAGGAGAAAGAAGAGAGGCGAGGAAAGAAAAGAAAGAAGCAAACGAGCAAGTGGCGATATATTGTCTGCATTGGTGATGATATGATGGTAGCGGTGGTGATACTCAAGTGCTTTCTACGACACGAAGATGGGTGAAGGATGCTGCTGTAGAGAATGATGATGATGATGGTTAAGGAGGACTATAGTTTGATTATAATAATGCTGAGAGAAGAGTTGTCAGTGGCATTGGTAGTTATTATAATGAAAAGAAGGAGAAGAGAGCTTAGAGGCAACCTTCCATCGACGTACAGCGTCGAGTGGTAAAGGAGGTGGCGGTGCTGCTTCTGCTAATGCTGATGTGCAGTTTTATTTACTGCATGTTATGGTTTGAGTAAATAGTACGAGTTCGCTTTCAGATTGAATGAAAATGAATGAATGAGATTTCTAGTTTTTTTCCTATGATAGTGAAGAGCGGCTTCATTTATATCGCTTTCTATTCTACAACGACGATAAGAGTTGTGAGATTTTAGTGGCAGGAGAGGATGCACTCACACAACATAGCAGCCCACACACATAGCTTTTAATTTTTATCAACAAAAAGGCATTGCATGAAAGATTGTGGACAAAAACGTGGAAATGCTTAAAAGTTTCTAACATGCAAAATTTAGCTTGCTGAATGAGGACACAGATTTAAAAGAGAAGATGTTCATCTCTTCTTTGTAAAATGATTTGTTAATAGAGTCGTAACGTTAAATTCACTATTTGTATGAAACTTTATATTGCTGTGTCAGATCAAAGCCATTGCACAAACATTTTATGTGTGCAAAGTAGGTTTAACGTGTAAATTTTGAAAACGACTACTACTGTCAATATACGAATTTTAGGATTTTCGGCTTCTCATTATGTGTTACATAGGTAAGGTGTACACTGAATTTACAATGCATATTTTCATGGTGTAAATGGAAGTCCCCGTGGTTTCCCGTGACAGGTCTGGAAATTACAAGTCTGCTGGTTGTTCAGTCTCGTCTCATAGTTACAACGTTGCTGTTTAAGTACCATGCAAAAATACGTGTATTTTATGCATACATGAAAGCGAAAAGCCGTAGGAAAAGTTGATGTGTTGCTCAAGGAGATTGGAATGGTAAGCAGGGAGAAAGAAGTGCAGATAACAAAGTAGTGAATTATTGCTTTTCTGCTAACTACGCTACCGTTGTGCTCCTAGTCCTGTGGAGGTGGTATATCATGCTCTTCTCTCTCGTCTCAAAGCATTATTAATGTTTCTTCTTTGTGGGAAAGCGAAGTGGAATGAATAACTTTCCAACCGTAAAATTGACGCCTCCATTTCACTCAGTCACTTCACCACTGCACTGCTCTGTTCTCTCTGTTTCCTAGCCTGTTTAAAAGGAGTACCGCAAACTGGGGTATAATTACTAAAGAGTCCTTTGTTGTACCAGTAGTCCCACCTCTGTTGTTGCCTCGCTGCTTGTTTGCATATTGTTTGTACTCCTATGTCGCATATATTATTATTTGTTACTGGAAAGCTTGATGGAGCAGTGAAATCTATTATGTCACAGGTTTGAGTAGGTGGGGCTTTCAGCTCATGGGAGACAATGCATTTTTATTTCCACAAAGCAATCTTCCACACAACCATATCATTTATAGCTTTCTATTTTTAGAGTTTTTACAAACATATCTACTGACTTAATTTTTGTCATTGTAAACTTTAAAAAATGAGAATCTTTGTAGCATTGACAACACATATGAATCCAAAAATAATTGTGTTTATACAAGGGTCAAAGTTTATTTATATCTTGATTAATTATGTCGCCATTCATTCATTCCTGTTGATCCTACAGTATAGCTTCATTACTTATGCCACTCAAGTACAACGACGCGACGTAGTAAAGTACACAAGGGAGTATGTAACTAATAGAAAATGAAGCTAAAGTGACGATGGTGTCGGTGTTGTGGTGGTTGCACGGATCGGATCTACATGTTTACAACATTTGACGATGCATGTGTTTCGTTTAATCTCTATCGCGCTTCCTTTTGCTGTTCGTAGTATGCTTAGATAGTTAGATTACTAAAGGCACAAAATGACAGGGGAGAGCACACACACTGCATGTTCTACGTCTGTATGTAATGTATATTTATTGATGTGGCAAACAATGTGGGGGGAAATGATGGACATACTCTTGAAATTTGACGGGACAATTTTCTCCAGGAAGCACGAACCCGAGTTTTTTTTGTTCCTTTAGCACTCACTTAACCAAGTTTACTTAAATACCCTTTCAGTTTGTAGAGTTTTATGTTATTCTGTGTAGAAAAAAAAATGAAGTTAAACTTTCAGAAAGGCAATAATGTGCAGCTTGAAACGGGAGAGAGAGAATAAAGAAAGAAGTGTAATCGTGACATACATATACAAAGTTTTATATGCCACCTTGAAGTATAGCTACGCATATAGCGGTGTCGTTAACAAGTATGTTTAAATAAGGGAAACAAAGAATAAAGGCAGCTTGTTATTCTTCCTAGCTTCTTTGCTCTCAAAGAGAGGGAGAGAGAGAATGAATGAAGGATAAGAAGACTTGATTCCACTTGAACCTTTTACTTTTTATTACGGTTACTTTTTTAATACAAAAGTAACTTTTCATCTTAAATTATGTTTGTTTTTGACAGAATCATAAAACGAGTATTTCATAGCTCATTAGCAGGACTCGTAAATCGGGTAGCTTTTTTTATGTATATTGTATGTCTATGAGTAAAACGTTATACAACACAAGAGTAGTATCATACGCCTACATAACTACAATGAGCTCTGGAGTGGCTATGTAGTGTTACGTATATTATGTAAAATGATTTAATGGGGTTCATTTTGATAAACTGAGTAGCAGAAGAAGAATAAAAACTAACAAGTGAGTAAAAGTAGGTAGTGCAATGTGACTCGGTGCAGTAGGTAATTTTCCAGTCCCGACTCAAGATAACTGTTACAAAGTTCTAGTAATGGAAATGTATGTACATACTCTCATAATAATATACCCGTTTTGTTAAAAAGTTTGTTTTAATCGTATCAGAGTACTTACACAGTATTACAAAGCAATCATCTTCGCCATGAGTTCGAGTTACCGCTTAGATCACTTGAGAAACAGTTGAATTTGTGTTAAGAAAAGATATTATCTCAAATTGTGATGGTCAGGTCAAAAAAGTATATTTTTATCTCATTTAAAGTTACATATTGGTTACATAAAGGTAAAAAAAGTATTTATTTTAGGAGAATAATAGAGAGATTACTTGTTGTTAAAACATTATTCATGAAAGGAAATGATAACTACATGATATACATATATATATAAATATACATTTAAATCGTCATCATGTCATGCGTTTACTTTGAAAACTTTCAACTCAACTCTTCTCGGACTTCAGATGATGATAATGTATGAATGATGAGAGATGATTGAGCTGTTCTATAGGGTTTGTTACACTGATAGGTAGTTAGTGTAATATTATGTACACACGCGTAAGTGATATTGCTTTATGTAAGTAGGTATGATATGTATAGTGGTCGGTGATGGTGATGTTGGTGGCAAGAGTGTAGGGCATCGGTAGCGAAGCATTCATTTTGTACTTTTTACTGTAAAATTTAAGAGCTGTGAGCTAATGGAGACGTTTTGTTATCAGGTGCCATTGCTGACTGACTTTTGCTGACAGATGGTAAATATAACACGAAGCTCGGAAGCTATCAAATTTATTAGTTTTTTTCTAGCATCCCGTATTTTTGTATTAGTAATGGATTAAGAGGGAGTAATTCTAATACTTAATTTCTTGGTAGAAAATGTGAAGATTCTACACTAGTGCACTATACAGTGGGATGCTTTCTTAATTCAAACACGAAGATTTTTACGAACTTTTGTGAGATCTAAAGTTATTGCTGTTACTTCCTTCACGCTTGGCTACTTAGACAGAGGTTTTATTATCATAAATGTTTTTACATTAAAAATGTAACAAAGATAAACTTTCTGTCGGCCTAGCATCATCATCCATTTTTATATTTATTATTGTCTAACCATTTGATTTTTAAAAGAAATTTGATATTTTTAATGAAATGATTTAGTAATGGCTGTAAATTTTTTGACCATGCATGATTTCAAATTTCACGAAGTATTAACGATTGGCAATGATTTAAGAAGTATTAGTTTCATAAAGGTGAAAAATTGTTGTCGGCAAAGTCCTAATAAACACGCGTGTTTACTAGTAGCTTAAAAAGAACTGAGCTATTTTGCAGTTACATTCCTGTTGGCAATAATGGTGATGACAACGACATTATGGAGCAACGAAAGAGTTTTTTTCCCTAATACTCACACAAGTAGCCAACGATCATGTTTAATAGGGAACTGGAAAAGCACATCTGGTCCTTTTTTGTGCCGTTCCAAAGTATGAATGACAAGTTTAAGTATTACACACGGGATCTTGTCGTGAATGATGGTAAATATGGACAATAAGGGGAGGTTCTAATTTTCCTCGCCACTTAAATGTAATAAGGCACACACAAGCGAGAGTGAAGAAAGAGGAAAAGCATTGGACATTGTGTGGTGGCAAAAGAAAGTGCGAGAGAGAGGAAGAGGGGCAACTTTATCTAAAGACAGATCGATGAAGAGGAGAGAAGTAAATGGATGTAACTTTTAAGGGAGCTGTAAAAGCAGGAAAAAAGCGAGAGTAAAACTCTCTGCTTCACTCACTTGAGCCACACACACTCTCTCACACATGCACACAGACACACACACCACCACCACCACCAGGTTTAAGAAAACAAGTAAAGTGACTTGCTATACGTATCAATGAGGCGGTTTCTCTATATTTTTTATGTATCTATGTAAACTGAAGAAAATGGTTTGCAATCGCAAATACTGTTATAAAATGGACATATATTATGTATGTATGCATATAAATATAAATGAATGTATATGTTGATATATTGTACTACTTTGTATGTTACTTTGAAATGAGCCTTTACTGGTAGTAGTGGTGTTTCTATGCATTCACAATCAGCGAGATATGTAATGGTGGTGGTGAGCTGTTGTTGTATCACATACTAGAGACACGTTTCATTTCGTTGGACTATGCAATTCATTTCTAGAGAGAAAGAGAGAGCGAGAGAGAGAGGTAAAAAGGATGATGATGGTGATGGCCTTATGGTCTGCTTTGCTAGTAAAGCTAGCCAGAGCCTTTGCTTGGTCTGTTGTGTTGTTGCCTTGTTTGTTTCATCCATACACTTCTCTTTGTGTACTTGCTCTTGCTCACTTGAGCTATGAAGAAAAACTTTTCACAGAAGTACAGACAAGCTATTAAGAGGAAAGAGGAGATGGAGGAGTAGTGTGTGCGCTTGCTTTGCTACGTAATCGATATGACCAGGAGAAAGCTGCTGTTACTACTTCTCTGCTGTTTGTGCCGCTGCTTATGTTCTCAGGGTAGTTTACGTACAGAGTCTCCACATTCCATATACACACGGTTCACGGTCTCTCTCTGCCATGCCATCAGCACCGCTATAACCTTAGACGCATCACCATGGAAGGATATGGTGGTGGTGTAGAATGCTCTTTTTTCTCTTTAGGAAAAAAAGAACATTTTTTCCCTTTTCTTTTATTTTCATGGGTTTCACTTCAAAGTTACTATAAACTAATAAAATAATATAGTTAAAGGATTTAGAAATATTATTTCGTTTACAGAGGAGAGACAAGCAAGGTAGAGAATTAAATCTGAAATAAAATTCTCAATACGGATGTTTAATTAGCTGTGAGACTCATTCAATTGAAAATAAAAAGATAAAATACACATTGTATTTTCCATAAAATCCACTTGGATACATACGTAACGTAACGTAAGGACTGAGTTTTGATTTACTATCAATATATGTATGTATAATGTATACTATGTACCGTTTTTCTTAGAAGCTTTTACAAAAATGACAAAGAAACGCGAAGGCTCTTTGTGATTTTGGTTTTTATGTAGGAATAGCGTATGTACAAGGCAGTTGTATATTGCTTTGATAAAAGATGATGCTGTTGTGTGCGGAGTCGTATAGATATAATTTAACAGTTCAGTTGGAGAAGTGTGGGGTTTAGTTTTACCAGCAGTAGCGTAATAATCCTGTGATCTTTTTCTGATCTGCTGGTAGGATCCAATTATGTAATATCTGCAATTGCTGAATGACCAAGATCGAAACAAATATTGACCGTCGTGTCTACTGTGTTTTTCTAAGTCTACCAATTGCCCATTCCTTTTGCAATTTCAATGAACAGGAAAACTAACAGCAGCATGGAGAGATAAGGGTCATGAGGGTGTTTACAATTACAATCAACATCAACATGCACTCCTATCTATGCAAGTGGTGGAGAGATAAGACGACGTGTTTGTCTCAAGTTTTCGTAGACATTATTTTTTATAAATTGAAGAAAGAAGAATTGTCATGAAATCTAAACTGGAATTCATGGGATTACTTTCTATGGAAACGACATAAATACACCCGCACATTATATTCCGTATTCATGATGTTTTCCAGGTTTGATTATAATTTCACAGAAAAAAAATGGAAGAAATATACTGATAATGATGATAGCTCGTAGTCTCTAGCAAGCTACCCAAAAAATATAGCATAAAATGTGAAATATTTTCGTCCTAGACACCGACATCCTCACGCGCTCTCAAATCATACATTAAAGAGGGCATCAAACTGTAAAAAGTACAGTCATGGTTGTTTCTCTCTTGTTTTGTTCAAGAAAAAAAAATGATACGCGTGTGTATGTGGATTTTAGTAGATATACATATAATATGTGCATGTGAAACATCACTTTAAAAGCACGTATCTTATATACTGGTCTGAATCTGAACTACAGTGCACCAACTCCAAAGAAGCAGTAGTTTTTTATGCATTTACAATTTTTTATCATTGTACTTTATTCGACTGGTTTCTCGTCATTTGAAGGAAATCATGCTAAGGATATGGTGGATTTATTTCACTTGGTTGGACAAAGGGATTCTCTCTTTTTTTGGTGTCTTGTCTTCTCCATCCATCCTTTTTTCTTCCTTCTTGCGTTTTTTCCTAAACACAAAACTACCACGCCACTATAGTAAAACATTCTATGTTGAGACTCTACTGGAGCTTTACTCTTTTTTTGCCTCTTTATTCTTGATCTTTTATTTTCTCCTTTTCTCTTTCTCCGCTGTCTGTCTCTAGATCTTACATAGCTTACGTTATACACATGCTTCTCCTACACATAAGCTCTTCCCACTTTACTTGAATACTACTGTTGGTAGTTTTGTGCTCTTGATTTTCTGCTTTTTTCCATGTCTTCTCAAGCGATGGTGATGGTGGGATGTATTCTGGGATTACATTAATCTACACAGCCGCCTGGAAGACAAGTGTAGCGTCAAAAACATCACGACTCTTACCGCAAAGGCTCTACTATTTTGGCAGATGGATGGGTAGTACATACCACACCAACATAGCTAGATGAACAGCAATGCCATAATACTCGCTTTCTAACAGAAGTTTCTATCTAAAGTGAGCGAAATAGTAAAGTCCTTCATATATATAGATAGATATATATGTTGTTATTATAAATTTCTTTTTTATAATATACATAATATTAGGTATCATTATCCGATGATGGATGAACGATGAACCACTACACTACTCACTGATGAGCACAGCATTTCATATCATAACGCCACACCACCACCACCACAGCACTTAACCAACTAAATTGTAGATAATGATACAACGGGTAATTCTGGGTTACAGATTTTGAGTTCAAAAAATATTGTTGGATTTTTGACGTGATAGATTAATGTTGTGTTGTGCGATGTGCAGAGTGGTACATCATCGGAATATATAT